>JAHBMJ010002389.1:15000-36511 GCA_018398765.1 Chromera velia | reverse complement strand
GGGGGGGGGGGGGGGGGATGGAGAGGGAGAGTAGAGCAGCATTCTCTCTCTCTCTGTCTTTTCCTGTCTTTTTCGCTTCCTTACTTCCCTCCCTCCTCCTTTTGCTTGTTCCTTTCTGGTTTCTTTCCCGCTCTGCTCATGGTCTTCTTCCATCCCTTCTATCTCTCTTGCAGTCCTTGCCTGCATGCCTGACTCACCCACCCACCCACCGCTTCCGTTCATCGTCGTCCGTCTGCGCCTTCTGAACACCCTCAGAGCCTGCAAGTGCACCACAGGAGCGGTCCAGCGAAACGGAAGCCTTCTCCGTGTGTCCAGGAGAGAAAACTCTACAGACAACTCAATTCTCTTCTCACACCCCGAAGAAGGCCGCATTAAGAACCAGCGTGCCGCCACTCTACACCACAAGAGAGAGACGCCGCACAGAGAGAGATGAGGCCCCCGAAGACACCTCTGAAAGAATCACCCTGGATGCACAGAAACAAATCACTTTGAAAATGGAGAACAGGAGGGAGGGCAAGCCGAGAGCTGAAAAAAGAAGAAAGGAGAGGATGGAAAGACAAACAAAATAGACCAACCAGCAAGATCCACCAGGTTCAGGATGCCAACCTGCACTTCTCTCTCCGCCCCTCTCACCCCCACACTTCCCCCCTCCTGGGGCTGGGGGGCGGCCTCGGGGGCACCTCCCCCAGCTGTTCCTGCGACTGCCTTTAGGTCCTTCGAGGCTGCTCCTCCCTCTCCCTCTCCCTCTCTGTCCTTCTCCCTTGCGACAACCCTGAGTCTCAGAATAGTGTGGCTGCGTGATGACCTCTCGTTCATGGCCGTGCGCTTCACGTTGCGTCGACTGTCGCACTCCGCTCTGCATGCATGAGTGCGTCATGTGATCGATCATCGTCAACATTGATGGATCTATCGATCGATGGGGGTACGAAATAAATTCAAAAAAAGGCATTTCATTTTGCTGCTGTGTTTGAATGCAGGGGCAAGACAAGCGAAGCAGCCGTGGAGCAAAAGGAGCGAAATGCAAATCAGGGCACACAACCGTCCAAGTGCAGGCAGCCCTGCGACTGGATATAGGAGGAAGCCAAGCGAGCGATACGATGTGAGGAAACACCGGGATCAAGAACTCGATGCGAGAAAGGAAGAGGGATACGGCCGTGCAAGAAGGCCTTCCACAGCAAAGAGGGGAGCATGAAGAGAGTACACCACACGGAAAACGGAGGACAAGAGAAAGACGAACAGGAGAAAAGAGAAAAGAAATACGTGTCTGACAGAGTGACTCACTGACTGACCAACGAAGACGGACGGACAGCCGGACGGACTGAGAGACAGAAAGACCGACCAATTGATACACTGACTGACTTACTCACTGAAAGACAGACACATTGTCTGCCTGACTGACTGACTGACATCATTCGGACCACCTCTTCAGTCGCATCAACTTTGACCTCTCTCAGGTCCTTAACGTCGATGTCTCCTGCAGAGGGTACAAGGAAAGACAAAATAAACGGAAGAAAATGGAGCACCCTGTCCCTTTCTTCCTCAGAAACCAAGAATTGGGATGTTCCTGCAACGCAGAATATGGGCAAGGCTGTCTCTCGGCTTCAAAGGGCGCTTTCTTTTCTTCCCCCCCATTTCATTATGTATTTCTGGTCCGTGTCTCTTCCCTTAAACCACTGTTTGTTTTGTTACAAGAGAGAGACAGTTCTCCTCTCCCCTGTCTGCAGACAGACCTTCGGGAGTTGTCACGAATCGGAGTGCTTTGACCGCCCCCTCTCCTCTCTTGCCGGGGTCCTCCAGGAGATCTATCAACTGCTCGTTGTAAACCTGTATGCAGCAGAAGGGAACAGTAGCGCAAATACATACCCACTCATGTACGCACGTACATCTCCTCACACAAAAAACGATCATATTCCGCTTGTTTCTTCACCGCCCAGATTCGCAAAGAAATCGCAGATTTACCTCCCAGATCTCCTTTTTTTCTGCCTTCTTCCTGTCTCGTACCTGTTAAAAAACTCGTTTGGCTTCTTCCGGAAAGACAGAAGCACAGCAATGTAGACAGGAACCACAAAGGATAAGGAAAGCATATCAATCAGCTTTCGTTGCCCGGATTCCGCTCAAACGACAAAGGAGAGCAAAAGAAGAAACGAAATTCCGGTCACAAGGAAAGACAGACGGACAGAGCGAGAGAGAGAAAGACGGCAAGGGGGTTGAAAATAAGGCTGCAGAACAAAAGTAAGGAAAACCTTTTGCACGTGCCCAAGCGCAAACCACCGCGAATACACACATACACAGAGAGAGGGAGAGGAGGGGGGGAGGAAGGAAAAAGGGAAAGACATGTGCCGACCTCCAGACAGGACATGTGGATTGAGTACTGCATTCTTCGATTCTGCAGGAAGGAAAAACAGCCAGCCAAGATGACTGTTAATTATTACCCGAATCGACACAAACGCACGCCTGAATGTGCACATCTGTGTCCAGACACAGGCGCAAGCAAACAGTCTAGGCATCAGAACAGGCAAAAAACCAACACACACGCACGCGCTGCAACCGTCTTGCTGCCTGAGCTCAGACACAAAGAAAGTCCGTGGTGCCCTGAGCGTGTCTGTCTGTCAAGGAGCCCAAGTACGACCGGATCTGTTCAAGACAGAGACAGAGACAGACACACACACACACACAGAGAGAGAGAGAGAGAGAGAGAGAGAGATGGGCCACGCCCTCTACCCACCTGATCAGTTTTCTTTTTTGAACTCCGCACACAGTCTTCACAACGCACCACTGTGACGGTGTTGGATAAACGAACAGATTGAGGCAGTGAGTGGCGTGCTGATGATATGCACTAGGGTCATCAACCCACGCATTTCGAAAGAACAAAGAAGGTCAACACAACACAACACAACATGCCGCGACACATCCACCCACCCAGCCCACCTCTCGAGTGATCCTGAAGAGTTCCTCTACAGAAAGAGAAATCACGCCAGGCTGAGCGGGAGAACCTGCAAAGAGGAAAAGAGAACTCAGGGCCTTTTCCCGAAGTATGTTCATGAAACAAATTTGCCGAGAGATATGTGAATCAAGCTTCAGAATGACTTAGGCAATCCGCAAGACGGGATGGATGGACGAAATGATGCGAGATTGTGGGGATGGGTTGGGTCAGGAGGCAGACTGTTTGCTCTACGCCGATCCGTCAAAATTCTCATCCGCTTCCTCTCTGTGTCCCTGTCCACGCCCTCACCTTTTTTCCTCTGCCTCATGTGTGTGTGAGAGAGAGAGAGAGAGAGAGAGAGAGAGGCAAAGAGAGAGAGAGAGAGAGAGAGAGAGAGAGGAGACCTTTGTACGCCCCTGCTCGACCGAACCGATGACGGTCCGTTGCGGACTTGCTTTTCAGGCCGCGATTTCTTTCTTTTATGGTCAATCAATGCAACATGATTCGTTGCGGGACCGGAGAAGAAAACGTTTTTTGTCCTGAAAAAAGTACCGAAGGAACAGACACATGCGTGGGTGTGGAAGTGACTGTCAACTGACCAGTCATGGTGAAGGTTTTGCCTGACGATGTCTGACCGTACGCGAAAACCGTACCTGAACACAAATATACAGGCACACACGTACTCATGCCTTCTTATTCTCACCCCTCTCTCTCACACACACAGGGAGAGAGAGAAAGAGAGAAGCACCGTGTGTGGTCTTATTCTCTTTGCCTGATCTTGCTCCTTCCATTTCTGGGGCAGGAATGAAGAGAAGAAATCCAGGAACCTAGGGAAGAAGAGAGGCAATCTGCCGGACTGGTGGACATCCAAGCTGAACGACCAACAAACAGACCGTTGTAACCCTGCGCACATGCGTGCACCACGTCCTTCGCGAGGCTGTCGAAAACTTCCACTTGACTGGCGTCTTCACCGAACACGCGGTCTGCAAGCTCAGGAGAGACAGGAAAGGGGATTGTGCAGAGTGGCGAGGGATAGTGACCTCATACACGAAGACAAGCAGGAAAAGCGGTGAGGAGAATATGACTGCACGCAGTCGATGTGCAGGGAGAGAAGGAAAGGACGCGAAGACAAGCCGGGAAAAAAATGCTAAGAAAAAAAGAAGGCATCCCGAAGCGCGCTCAAAGAGGAAACATCGTGACTCAGGGAGGAAAGACCGTGATCAAATCAGGGTCATCTCCCCAAAAAGCTTGATTTGAGCATCTCAGTCTGCCAGAGTCGGCGAGAGAGACGGCAGCGTTAAGACAGAAAAACAATTAAGATGGCAGCTTTCGACCGACCGAAGCACATCTCTTCTTGGAGATGCTGGTTGACGACTGTATTCGGACATTGGACCTTCCAGATCGGTTGGTTGCTGTCCCTACAGAAGGAGTGCTGTTTGCTGTCCGCCTCTCTCTCATACCCGTTCAACGGCCGAAAGCGGACCGTCACACGAATGTTCCGTTCCCTCTCCATCCCGGAAACTGGGTGGAACAAAAAAAGACAAGCAGTTTATTTTATGCTCTTCGGGCCTCTTGCTTTCCACGATCGCTTAATGAAGTGGATTTACGTCCTGATTCAGAACCGAGTGGTGTCCGAGAGCGACACAATAGTCACTGGCTGAATCTCCGACAGATCCTTTCTGCTGGCAGCGCGTTTCGGCTGCAAAAATACTTTTCTTCTGCAGCCACCACCTATGCAAGAATCCGGCATGGTCGTTGACTGTACTCAGTGTCTGCATCACTTTGACAGATTCCTTCCCAAGATTTGTGAACTCGAAGATAGTCGAAGAGGTTGAACCATATCGATCTGATATTCATCTGAAGTTTGAAAGCCCGATCTTGCAGTCTTGCTGTGCCATCCAACTCCATGCGCGTCCGGACCGCGCGCCGCCGGGCGGCCCGGGCCGGCCCGCGCCGCGGATGCATGCATGCATGCATGGGGGGGCCGGGGGCCGGCGGCGGGGGCCGCGGCCGGTGGCGCTCACATGCATCTGACGCACGCGAAGCGTGCGAATGGCTCGGAAAGATTTTTTTTTATGGATTCAGGTCGTGGGTTCGAGCCCTTGGATCCTCACTTTTTCGTCAAGATTTACCAGGATTCTGTGCGCGCGAGCAGCGTCAGCGCGCAGGGGGGGGTTCTTGGAGAGAATTTAAAGCTTATTAAGTGCCCTCCAGATAAATCTTTCCGGGACATCTCGTCCACCACAGGTCCACCAATCTCCAGACTGCTTTCCTGCAGCCTCCACCATCCTCCAGATGCATGGAGACTTTCGAAGGCGTGGCCACTGCAAGTTCCGAAATTTGTGAGGCTTTATGCAATCCGCTCTGTTCTGCCAGGAGCGTGGTGTGGTGTTGTAGAAATATTCTTTAGTGTTCTTGAATGCGCTACTTCTTCAGGCGGTCTCTTTGTGAAAGAAAGCAAGAAAGCACACTACTTCACACTTAATTGCCGGACTTGCGAACGGAAACAGAACACCTCCCCTCTGCAACGACCACATGATTTTGGATCGATAGGTGGGCCAGAGAAATTGAATAAGTGCATGAAGAAGTGAGGGAGTGCGGGATCATGGACGACTCACTTTCTCAGCAGCAGCAGCAGCAGCAGCAACGGTCTGAGGGAGTAGTCGAGCCCTTTGCAGACCTTCTCTGTAGTGGTAACCCCACAAAGCAGGAAGAGGAGCAGCCTTGCCTGAAGAATCTCCCCCCTTTCGCGGGAGGGCCCCGGCTTGCTCTTGCTCTGCAAACGGAAGGGCCGGACACCAAAAAAAGGAAGACTTCAGATGGCCCGCCAGAGACGGCACAGCGTCCCGATAAACAGCCATCACAGCAGCCGCAGCAGCAGAGGCAGGCGCAGCAGAAGGTGCCGCAACCGAAGCAACATCAACAGCAGAAGAGTGCCGCCCCGATTTTCCAAAAAGTGAACCCTGCGCAGAGCGGACTTGCGGGCATTCAGCAGAACGAGCAGCGAAATGAAACCCACTCGGCCTTCATTGACTTGTTCGAAAAGCGCCCGCCTGTGAACGATCCTGAATTCGAGAAGGTTTTGCCTTCTCTGTGCGAGACAGAGTATGCTTCTTTGAGAAGCTTCTTTACCGAAAAGATCAAGAAGCAAGACGAGCTGAACTCTCGGTTAGACAAGTTGGTTGACAACGTGCGAAGGAAGAAGACGTTCATTCAGCGTCTCCTGACCAAACGACGCATCCACAGACAACAGCAGCTCCGGGTATCTGAGCCATCCGCGTCTCCTGTCAGTGCCTTTGACGCTCCCCACTCCAGCCTAGCCCAGCAGCACTCCACAGGGACCCTCTCGATGGCTGGGGCTGGAGACATCAGCCCCGTCCACTCCCCCACCCTAGGGACTGTGATGCCGGGGTCTCCAGAGGAGGAGGCCCTGTTAGTCAGGAGGATGAAAGAACTGGCCGGGCTCAAACAGGAGATCGACCAGTTGGCAGACACGAAGATGGCAGAGCTCGGAGTTCTTCACATGAGGGTGGGTGAGTGAGTGCCTTGATCAGTTTTTTTTTTTTTTTTTCAAACTTCAGATGGTATAGTCTGTGTGACGGCCAAGAATAGGCTCGGGGTGATTCCTGGCTGTACGCTTCATAGCCTGTGTATCCCTCTCATCCGCCCCAATCAGAGTTCTTCAGGAAGTGTCCTTTGTGTAACATCGAATCGGCGACGCTTTAGTGTTCTGCTCTGCGTCTTTCCCTTTTTCACTCTTGCCCAGCTTCTCCGCCCTTTTTTTCCTCGTTACACATGCTCTCTTCGGTTTTCTGCTCTGTTTGTTCTCCTCTTTTTCCGTGCTCGGTGTCACGAGTGTGTGTGTGGATGTGGGTGGGTGAGCGCCTCTGCATATTTACATGTGTAGATTTGCGTGTATGTTTGCATATTTGTCAGCCTGTGTCTGTTTGTTTTTGCTGTACTGCAGGTAAAGGAACTTGAGCAGACCCTCTATGTGCATGCGTGCGTGCATTTCTTTTCATTTTCATAAATGCATGCTCTGTATGAAAATGAATGCATGCTGCAGGTAAGCGAACTTGAGCAGACCCTCTATGTGCGTGCGAAGGATTCGATGACTACCTTCGACCGTGAGTCGAGCAAGGAGAGAATTCTCGTTCCCTCCTTCCTGAATCTCTTTTTTCGTTTCTTGCTTGTCTCATCTATCCATCCATTCATCCATTTGTGCATCCTTTTATTCCTGCATTGCTTCTTCCCTTCGCACCTTCCTTCTGACCTTTCTTTATTCCTTCTGACCTTTCTTTATTCATTCATTCCTTTCTTCCTGCCTGTCTGCCATTCTCCCTATTCACCTTCCTTCCGACCCCTTGCTTGAAAAGAATCAAACGATAGATCGATCTGCTCGGTCTGCTTTCCCTGTGAGAGACCCCATGCGGAGCTCTCCTTTGTTTTCAAAGAAAGTAGATTGATCCCTTTCCTTCTGCCTGTACTTGTTTCTCTCCCCCGATTCTCTGTGTGTCTTTTTCTTCCCTTCAGTCTTTTTGCCCTCTCTGTCTCTGTGCGTGTTCACGATTTGATGTCTGTGTCCCTGGACTTGTTTGTTTTGTGTCTGTCCTGTGGTACATGCAGCGTTTGACGCGTTTGCCTTGACCTCGAGGCCCCACAGTGCGAACGCGAACTACCAGACGATCCATGGGGCCTTCGCTCTTAGGTCGGTCAGTTAGTTAGTCAGTGAGTGATTGAGTGAAATGATGGGTGGGTGGGTTGGTGGGTAGGTTGCTGTCCGTTCGTCTTTCGTTTCTGTTTCTCGTCAGGCTGATGTACGGAACTCCAACCCTTCCGTAGTTTTCGTCTCTTCCTTCCCAGTGTTGTGAATGACCTGTTTGTTCAATTGAGGTGGGGCCATCTTTGTTGTCTCGTTCGTCTCTCTCAAACTTCTCGGAAGATCTCGAGAATTCAAGATTCAGAGGAGAAATTCACATGATTTTCACGTTGTCTCCTGACTGTCAGTCCATCGGAGGGCACGCAAAAACAAGAAGGAAGGAAGGAAGAAAAAACTGTGTGTTCTGTGTATTTGGTAGCACCCCCGCAACTCTGTTTGGGGGCATCCGTCTCTTCTCTTATGTTGCGGTGGGTGCATTCTCGTGAGCGTTGGTTGTGCAGTTTGTGTGTGCACGCACTGTCTGTGTAGGCATTCATGTCCGCAGACAGACCATTTCACGCAGTTATGCTTGGATACCTGTCTGTGTTGTCTCTCTCTGTCTGTGTGCAGTGATGAGCAGCTGGGTCATGCGTGGACACAGTACAAGGACCGGCTGAGGGAGAAACAGTACAACACGGCTATGCAAGCCAGTGTGCAGAACACCCCGATAGAAGAGCAGCCGGCGATCCAGTCTGACGAGGAGGGACCCTGGAACTACTGTGTGTGCGCAAGCGTACGTCTTTCCTTCCACCCATACCCCCCCAATAATTAATGGGGAAGTACCGTTGTATTCTAGTCAATCGGACCTCCAAGATTTGGAATACGCAAATATGGGTTTGCTCGTGTAGGGAAGCGTTATGAAAAGGGGTCGTACGTGCGTCCTTTGTGCGTGCGTCATGCGAAATGCTGATCTCCATCCATCTCTCTTTCTTCAGAGGGCCGGCTGGCTGGCTGGCCTCTGGTAGATGGTGGGGTTGAGTGACGTTCTCCTTCCTGTGTTTCACTCTCCCCGTTTGTCTTCGTATTAAAGTGACCGGCTTTTTCATTCCCGCGTTTCGGCTGTTTGTGGGGGGGAGGCGATGGATGAAGATACTCTCTCCTCAATGCCTTGCTTCATGCATTCTCTCCGTGCTGTGTTTATTCTCTGTTTGCAGCGGTATCCGGAAAATATGGTGGAATGTGCCATGGGGGACGATGTCAGTTCTCTCTCTTGTCCTCAATTGCACGTGTGGCTGTATGTTCATGTTCCTTCCTCACTTACTGTATGTCCGTCTTCCCTCCGTGAAAGAGAGAGGGGAAGAGCGGACGAGAAAGAGCATGTACGTGTGAGAGATTTCGCGTGTGACAGTGGACCTCTGTATGTGTGGGCCTGAGTGGCTGCAGTGCCCTGCGGGTCGGTGGTTTCACGTGAAGTGCACGGTGATGAGCATGGACGAGGAAACCGTGGCTCGGATGGACGACGACGACTTCATTTGGTCGGTCGGTCGGTCGGCCGCGTCATTCCTTCCGTTCTCTTTGCCTTTCTTTCTTTCTTTCTTTCTTTATTTATTTATTTTGCTTTATGTCTTCGCACACAGATAGACAGGTTGTCACATCGAGAGAGGTTCCGCGCGTCCATAAAGCCATCGACTGGCTCGCATGCAATCTGTCTGTCTGTCTGTCTGACACTAAGGCGCCATGCAGGTGTCCTGTCTATTTTAGAAGAGAAACGTTATTCTTCAGTGAGCATATCCAGATATGAGTCTCTGTCTGTCTGTGCATACTGATTTGATGCGTCTGCGCAGGAAGTGTCCATTCTGTGCATGCATTCATTTTCATACAGAATTCTTTTATGAAAAAAAAATCATACACACATACAGAATTCTGTTTGAAAATAAATGCATGCATATTGATGTGTGTGTACAGGAAGTGTCCGTTCTGTGACGACGAGACTGATCCCGCAGACAAGAACTCCTTTTTCAAGCAGCGAATTGACAATGAGAGGCGTGCAAAGGCCCACTTCTCGGCCTTCTGGCTCGCTCAACAGAATCAATTCGTGCCACATCACTGCTGGCCGATAAGCCAACTCCACCAGGGTTACGGACAAGGTATTGCGCAGTTCGCACAGGCGGCGGCTGCTGGCCACTTTCCACCCCAACAACAGCCAGGGGTCCAGACACAGCAGCAGCAGCAGCAGCAGCAGCAGCAAGGCGAGGGGACCGTGCGGGGCGCCCCCCTCACCACCTTCCCAATCCAGAGCATCCTCTCTACTCCGGGCACGTTCCTACCGGGGGGGGCGCTGCCCTCTCGGCGGCCCTCTCAGTCGGGGGGCACTGGGGGAGGAGCTGCACCTCCCGTCTCTCACACTCACAGCAGCGGCGGCATCAAGAGACAACATTCGTCTCAGCAACAGCAGCAGCAGCAGACACACTCACAGATAGGCCCAATGTCTGCGCAGTTGATGAGTAACAGAGAGGCCTATGCAGCGTCTCCCAGCCGCCAGAGAAGTGGGGCAGCCGGGGGGATCACCCTCCCTTCTCTCCAGAGTCCTTCCCCTTCTCGGACGTCCTCGCACAGCTCTGCAGTCAAGCGCGCTCGCCCTCAAGGCGTGGTCGGGGGGTCAGGGATGGCCCCCCCCCACTTGCCGATAAATGGACCGGGTCCGCTCCCGTTCGTGATGGGCGGACGGGGAAACACTGCGGCCTCCCCGAGCAGCGCTTCTTCCCTATTTCAGCCTATGGGTCCGACCCAGGTCAGACCTCCCGCAAACCCAGAGCGGTCTCCCTCCCTCTCTGCCGTAGGGGACCCGACAGGCTCTCCTGTTTCCCCCGCCCGCGCTCTCATAGGTGGGATTTCACAGAGTAGAGTAGCCCAAAACCAGCACAGTCGACTTTCCGTCCCGCAAGGGCAGCACGATCAACAGGGGGGGGGTGCGCCGAAGTCTCCAGTCCCCCTCTCTGTACTTGCCGCCGGGGGAATGGGTGGGGGGGCTGTAGCAACCCGGGCCACCCAATTCGTGGCTTCCGGTGCCGCTGCGTCGATTCAGGCTCAGCAGGCGGGAGGGGGCTACACTTCATCTAGAGGTGTGGTGGTGCAGGGTCAGGGCGAAAGCAGTCAAAGAGAAAGAGATCTGCCGGAGGGTCCTGTGAGTGCTGCTGCAGCAGCTGCCCCGGGAGGAGCTCCTGCCTCCCAGGGTGAGGTGGTATCGGAACCGTTGGGCGGGCCAGGAGCTGGCGGGAAGGAGAAAGGGGGCGCGATGGACCTGCAGCCCTCCTCAGCCAGTGGCAGTGGAGGGGCGCAGGGACATACGTCTGCGTGTGTACAGGGAGGAGAGGGAGGGGACGATGCAGAGGACGAAGAGATGGGGGTGGTCGAATGAATGTGGTCTGAATGTTTCGCCTAGATCGAACGTTGGCAAGTAACGTTACTAGATCTGGTAATCTTAGCAGGCGGTATAACCATTACCCTGACTTATTAAATATGCTAGTAAATATGTTTTCATTATAAAATCTAGTCGAACAATGAAAAATAAAACAAAAAGAGGTTTCCGACTCACCGGAGGAAATATGAGGAAATGCTTGTGAGCGGCGTTCGCAGCACGTACAGACCGAACGAGGTCATTCCTGGCCTACATTCCTGCAGCTTCAGGAACCGATCAAATTTATTAATGCATGGGACATTGCAGTGACGTAACACTGACGTTTTCAGACGGTTTTCTAAAGTTATGTAGATGATTATGAATAAAGCCACTAATATATATGACGGTTAACCGTTTCATAATAATTATGTTTTTTCTTAATGAAGCAACATATAGTAGAGACCGAGGAAACAAACAAGGACTGAAGTCCTACTTGTAGTGCCCCGGCAGAACTGGAGACATGTGCTGTCCATATCTTAGCTGTACTGATCTATACATGGCACTGCTACATTTAACTATCCTTGGTCCCTATCAGGAAATATCAGGAAAGCATACTGCACCTAGGCGACGCACAGTGGTAAAAAAAAAAAAAAAGACCTTTCCAGATTTTTTTTTTTTCTTTTTTTCTACGAAGGATTTCCTAGGGCACCTCTAGAAACACCTTTTAGAAGTACTTTTAAACTAACTTCCTCACTGGAGGGATGCCGGGTGATGGACTAGGTGATAGACCAAATAAGTGTGAGAGACGAGGGAGACAGAGGGAGTGATCCGGTCCATCGTTTCACCATTCATGCTAATTGAAAAATGAATGAAGTCTACATGTATGGCACTGCACGCAGTGACTATCATAAAAGGAGATTACAGGGACGAAGGTGAGCGGGCGGGCGAAGGGAAAAGGGAGCTCTCTTTTGTCCTATACAAAGAGTGACAAGAAGGATGGATGCATGGATGCAGACAGAAGAGCAGACAGAAGAGAAGTTCTTTGACTGGCTCCTTGACGATATCTAGGATGATATACATTTCGAAGCTCTAGTCAAAGCTAGTTTTGGTCAATCTTTTTAAGCGTCTACCAAGCTAAAAGTGAAACTGGGATCCTAGATATGATTCAAACTCTAGTTGAATCTAGTCATTTAACCTTTATTTTTTTTTATATATACAATAAAATTTTAAATTTTTTTAAAAAAAAAGAATAGACGTTTTCATTTTTTTTTTTTTTACCACTGTACGTCGCCTCGTACTGCGCTCATGAGATGGTGTAAAGAGCCGATCGAATTAACCGGAATTAACTTGAATAAGTCATATTGCGTGCTTTGCACGTGGAAGTAATTCTGGCACAGCTAAACACAGCTGATCAGCTCAGTGATAGTTAGAAACTTTGGTTCCTTTACTTACATTATCGACTCACATGCGCGACTTTCTGCTAAAAGTATCTAAAAGTGCAACATTTTTTTCAGCTAAAGACTTATATGGCAGGTAGGCCCAGGTTGGGGGGGGATGATGAAACAACCCCCCTGACACTCCAGTAAACTTGAAACGCCGCACCATAGGTGCGGCCAGACTTGAAACGCCTGCACCGTAGGCACGGCTTAACTTGAAAGTGGCGTGCCGAAGACGCAGCTAAAATAAAGTACACTTAAATTTTTTTGTGGAAGACGCAAAAAGTCTTGAAAGAACCGCGCCGCAGGTGCGGCCAGCATTGAAAAATTTATTTTAACACAGACTGGAGTGTTAGGGGGGTTAATGAAATATTCCGAATATAAATTTAAAAAAATTAGAAACTCATATATTGTACGTAACATTAAAGTTAAGGCACTCATGCACCTTCGACGTTGTTCGCGAAGCATTTCAATTAAGACACCCACCTTTTTAACTCCACCGCTGATCGGTAAAAGACCATGCAGCTTATATACCGACTGACTGACAGATTAAGTCACACCATGCACAGGTGCCATGCATGCACGCGCGCGCGCCCAATGTGAGAGATTTTTGGATTTTTGTTTATAATTGGCCGGGTACGTATAATTATTTTCGGTATTAAATTTGAAATAATTGTGTTGCACAATTATATGCATGCATGCATGCATGCATTCGCCATATTACATAACCGTCTCGATCTGTTTGTCGCGATATTATATGCATGCAAGGACGGCGCTGAATGTGATACCTGCATGAATCCGGCTTCTTTGTGAATGACTTTTTGGCGAAGCAAATCTTCAGACACATCCCACAAGCACACGCACTTTTCAGGGGCGTCCGACGATCGACTCACTCTGTGCTGCGCTTAGAGGCACGCAAAGTTCAAGATTGAGCTTTGAATCAGGCTCAAAGCAGGTACCTATACATAGAATCACGCACCGCTTTTGCACAACGGGACTGATCCTCTGAGCTAGCAAATAATCAATCAGGTGACATCTGGCTTGCACCCTCAGCAAAATTTCGATCTCTTCCGTTGGTGCGATTTTGTACTTGGTTGGTGCTTCTCCTGCACTTCAACAAACGTTCTTTGCAAAATGGCTCCCTCGCCTCTGAAGGTTCTGATTGTAGTCAGTGTGGTGGCTGTGTTAGGAGGTGGTGGCTACTTTCTCTGGAATGGAATGAAGGCAAA
Source organism: Chromera velia (assembly GCA_018398765.1). Taxonomy (NCBI): domain Eukaryota; family Chromeraceae; genus Chromera; species Chromera velia. Next base: position 22,887 of record JAHBMJ010002389.1, on the reverse strand, counting down.
GGGTCCGTCCCCAACACCTTCGCCCTCTCCATCTCCAACACCTGCGGAACCCGAGCAGCAAGCACCCCCGGGAGGAGACGGAGAGAAAGACGAACAGCCTGACACACCCAGAACAAAAAAGACCCTGGATCTGCAGACAGGAGTCGGGGAGGTTTACATTGAAGGCTCCCACAGTGCCAACACAGATACAGGACCCTCCGCTGGGGATGTTGACGGTCTCCTTGAAGGGAAGGCAAATGAGGGCGAGGACGAAACGGAAGTGATAGGAGAGAAACCGAAACCATCTGAGCCCATAGACCCCTCTTCCACAGACGTGTTTGCAAACCCGAATTCAGCGCAACCAGAAACTAGGGATCAGACAATCAAGCCAGCTTCTTTTGAAGCGTCCCCGCCTGCACCGAAAGAAGAGACGCAAACTGAAGAAACTCCAGCTCCCCCGGGGCCAGAAAAGACGGTATCACCAACGGAACCTGAGAAGAAACCCGTCACGAAACCTTCCGCTCCTGCCAGCCAAGAGGAAGTCGAAAAAGAGCTTTCCAAAGACGCCCAATGGCCCAGGCCAAAGCCATCTGCCTCAGTCCCTGCCCCAGCCAAAAAGCCCACAAAGAAGGAGGAGGAAAAGAAACCTGAGGAAAAAGGGAGGGTGGACTTCCGTGCACTCATGAAGAAGCAACGGCCATCAAAAGTCTACATGCCAGATCCATGGTCGGTCAGTCAGTCAGCTGTGCCCATGCAAGACGAACAGGTGCACACAGACAGACAGACAGACAGATAGACAGACAGACAGACAGACAGACAGACAAACAAGAGTCGAGAGACACAACAGGAAGATAAGCAGACACACACTCCGACCGGCCCTGACAGATTGCCTGTAAGTGATCCGAGCTCGGTGAAGAGAAAAAGAATGCATGTTCATCTGGTGGACCCACCGCTATTCAGACTCTTCCTTTTCAACTGACAGGCAAGACTGATTTCAACGCATGTCTCCGGTGTAGGAAGGAAGCCTGCAGCCTCGAAGGTCCACCTATCGATCCATGCATGTGTGTGCATCCGTGTGAGATCACCAAGCTCAGCTAGGTGCATGGTCAACCACTGATGGATTTGCCCTCCCTTTCACACATTCACACACACCGTCAATGCAGGTGTTGCAAGCCAGTCCCGAAGGGGGACTTCGAGAAAGATGCGAAAGCACAAAAGCACAGGAAAGCCAGGTATGCATGTCGGATTAATTGTCTAAAGAAAGTCTCTGGTCAATGCAGGCCAGCCTAGCTGCATGTGTATTTTCTCAATGCATCCAGCTGGCAGATTCAAAATCCACAGCGCGGCAACAGATCAGGTCAGAAGCTGCGAGAAGTCAGGCGAGACGGAACGGAATCTAGGGACGATCGGACCGCCCTTACACCGACGTGGCTTGCTTATCGGCATGCTCTGAATTGCCTGCAGGTATATGTGGTAAGTTTTTTTTTTTTCATATGCATGCACTTCTCGGCATGCGTTGAATTGCCTGCAGGTATATGTGGCAAGGAAAGACGTACACGTGGGTCGAGTTCTCTGACTGCGTGAAAACTAGAATCGAGAAGATCATTGAAGTCCGTAGGGGGCGTGATTGCATCGCGCTAAGTAAGGACGTAGCATCGGAAAAGTTGGCCTTCCCGGGTCACGAGGATCCTCCGTACTACAAAGTCACAACGGACGAAGTCGATCGCATGAGAGAGAGTGGGCAGGTGGACGCGGAGACTGCGTCCGACTTGATGCAGATGTTTGCTGAGGATGAAAGTGCGTACGGAGACGTTGGCCTCCTCTTGGGTTGTATTACTGACGACTGTGATTGGGGCGAGTTGGGAGTTGAGTGAGTGGGGGGAGACCGATTATCAAGACCTCCTCAACCCGGCTGTCAAGGTCCTTGTAACTCGTTGTCACTAAACACGCCAAGTCACCTACAAATGGTGGATTATTTCGGCATTGTGCAGGTGTTGAGCGCAACCCTTCCTGCTGCTGCGTGTGCTTAGGAGCTTGTGGGAAGAGTTGAGCACATCATAAAATTGTTAGACACAGAAAAAGACAGATTTTCTATGATGCTTTGAACAACTTTGGAAAAAAAAGGAAGAGACCGACTTTGAAAGCAAAGACATCGCTTGATCAGACGTATATGACGTTGCATGCTTGTGGTCGATCATTTAAATTATTATGCTATCAATGATATTTTGAATCAATAAACCATACATATAATCAATCAATCACTAGATCAATCAAGAAACAACAGTGACAGATATGAGCTTGATTGGTATTTGAACCGCGTCACTGATATATATTAGCTTAAAAATTGTTAACAGTTCAAAAATTAACTCAGAATAAACTTTTAATTCAGCATTTGATCTAAAGGCATGATGAAATTTAAAGAAAAAACAAACACGGCCGCACGGCTCATGCAAGCATCGGGCCAGGAGGACGAATGACTCGTCTGATTGTCGAAGGTGGAGACGGAACTCCTGAGTCATGGGAGAGCACGGTCTTCAAAGCACATCAAAAGATCTGCGAGTACTTTGTAAGATGACCGCAGGGTCGATTAGGCTTCCGGTGATACGATTTTGGTATTTGTATATATGTTTAGGTGTATGTACTTGATTGATCGAGTGTTTGTCTTTATTTAATTTTCTTGCTCCTTTACTCCTTTCTCATGAAAACCAGTTGAACATTGCGAGCACAAATTTGAACCTTTGTGGTTCCTTCTTCCCTTAGTGACTGATCAGAAAGTATTGATTGCTTCAATCGAGTTGCTACTTTGCCTTTGGACGGCATAAGCCAGTGTAGATCTTCGAAAGAGTCTGTCATCAACCCCGTTTCTCTTCTCATTACCTCTGAGACTCATCTATCCTTGCTCTTACTCTCTTTTTGGATTGATTCAGAATTCAATGTATGAAATTCAATATGGTGTGCGCATGTACTGAGTATTTATATCTCCATGTGCTTCCGCAGATGTGGTGTGCCTTGAGGCGAATCAATCCGATTGGCATGCAAGCTTGAAGTTCCTCATCGTTCCTCATCCCCTCCCCCCCATGAATATCCTTAAAGCCTTGTTAGTGGCTTAGGATTTGGCGTCGCTAAATCTAGGATTTCACCCTCAATCATCATACATAAAAAAATGTAAAAAAACTTAAACTAAAAATTTAGTTTACTTTAGACCGTCTACACTGCAAGCGTGAACGATCTCTTAGAGTACGATGTGGGCGTAGATAGTAGTGGATACAGAAATTGATAGAGATCATCTTAATCATATTTTTTTAAGTGGTACTTAGGTTCAGGGAGGTTAACTTAGGTAGACTTAGGCAGTTGTAGTCCGTGTTTAAAGTTACGTGGGTGAGTTCTGCAACTTCTGCTAACTTCTGTATGGTCCCACATGGTCCAGAGCGGACCAGGTGTGGTATGGTTATATATGGTTACTGCTACGGTACGTAGGTAGCTGTTCAGTATTCATCCGATGCGGATAGATGCGGATCGTAGACAACGGGAGGATTGGTGGCCGTCCAGGTGTTAGAGGAGGTAACAGATAGTAGGAAGAGGATGGCGACTGGGCTTGATTAAAGAAGTAATTCAATAAAACCAAATACTTGCTGGTTACTAAAAAAAAATCCCTCCCCGACACTGCAGGCCATTTAAATTTAAAGTTGCTCTCGCGGATGGCTTTAATCCGTGCCACAGGTGTGGGTTATATCTTGAAACTCTGTGCCACAGGCGTGAATAGTGCGGGATAGTGTCTTGATATGTCTTGAAAGTTCAATGCGGCGCGGATTAATTCTTGAAACACAAAGTCGCATGGGCAGATGAACTTAAAGATTTCTGTTTCAAGTGGCTTGTAGTGTCAGGGAGGTGAAAAAAAGAATTAAACTACAGTTTGAAAAACATGAAGACGATCATTATGTATGTATGCAAACGTGATGTATGCAAACTACAATTCAAAATGTTTTTCCAAAAAAAAAAAAATGCGGATCGCAGGATACGGCGCTGCCATGCATGACGCGGCGGGCCCACAAAAGCGCCCAGGGGGGCTGCGCCCTCGATCCGGGGCTTGGAGCACGCAGCGCGAGCGAAGCGAGCGCGGCTTTACAAGCAGCTGCACGTGCCGCGAGCATTCTCAGTCTAGCTGCTCAAACGACCTCAAACGATCCATCATTCAATTCAATCTCATTGCTTCCACTCGCCGCCCGAGTCTTGCGGATTGCTTATCAACATGAGACCCGACAGATTCATTAACCTTCTTTAAAGCGCTTAGACACTGGGGGAAGAAGAGTCGGTCAGGGCTGCTCCTGCAGACGACTCTCTCACTATACACTGAAGAGATGAAAGGCCTGCTTGTAAACTCTCTTCTTGCATTGTATATTAATAAAAGACCGGCGTTGCTTTGATTTGACGAGGAGGAACAGCGGACCGAGGTCAGTCTGCGCTGATCAATCTTCCGTGTGGATGGACATGTGAGACTTCAATTGAATTGTTATTCTACAAAGAATACGCATTGTATGATGCAGATCTACATCAGACTCAACAGTCTCCAACAGTTACGTATTTTGTCTTCTATGTCTGACTGCAGCTTTCACTTTTCTCTCTCTGGCCGCACCGACAATTATGGCGAGCAATCCCATCCAAAACGTCAGTCTTGGTTTGGCCCATCCGTTTTTGGACTTCCTTCTCCCCTTTCTGAAAGCGCGCGTGAATCCTTTACTGGCCGTGCAACAGTGCAGAGACGACGAAGAAGAGAGAAGATAAAAGATCCTTCTGACCTCACGGCCCCTGATTTATCTTCCTCTGCAGACTGGAACTCTTCCTTTTGGTGCCCGAAGTCCTCTCATGCACATTCCACCGCCTCACCACCCTCACCTCCCGCCGGGACAGCACGGACGCGGCTACCTCCCCTTTCCTGTGGCAGCACAGGCACAGGCGGGCCCCTCGGCAGCGTCTCAGGAGAGTTCCTTCTCTCCCCAAGGCACTAATCCACAGGGGAATCCCCCTATTGGTGCCCGGCCTGAGTTCAGGCGGTTATCCTCAGGTGAGAAAACCCGTTCGTTGATCCATGAATTCATGCATGGTTCATCATCTGCATGGGTGCATGGGCAAATGGAATTAACGCGCTGGAAGGAACCGGTGGCACAGTGTTGGTTGCACGGTCAGGGAATGAGTGCCGGGGGAATTAGGCGACTCCGTGTGCACAAGCTAGACGTCACATCTCCGCTTGCTGTTCTCGCGACTGTCTCTGGAGGCTTCCTGATCCTGTACTTTTGTGTCTTTCATTTCCCCCGGCCCCTGTCTGCCTCCTTGTTCTTGCATCCATTCGCTGTGTCTGCAGGAACGCTCCCGGCAGCTATCAGTCCCTCTTCGCAATCTCAGGCTGTGAACATCAGCTTGCAGACGGCTCCACAGACGCAACAGCAACAGCAGCAGTACTACCGAGTTCCTCCAGCCCAGAGACAACAAAGTCTGCCTCCCGGGGCAGCAGCGCGATCGTACTCCCTCCCTCACTACCAGCACCCAGGCCCGCCCCCATCCATACCGGCGATGTCCCTTCCGAGCGCCCGTCCCCAAGAAGCCAAACAACCCCCCGCCGTGCTTCCTGCTTCCTCAGGGTCTCAGACAGACCCCTACTCTCTGTCTTTCTCTTTCTCTGCAGCCCCTCCTGCAGGCCAGCAGACAATTGGAGCGCCGCGAAGGTCGAGCACCCAGACAGGCAACCACCGCACTCCAATTTCCCTCTCACCCATGCAGTCCCCTCAACAAATTCCCTTGCAGAACTATACGTCGAAGCAACCCACTCAAGTCCAGCAAACCGCCACCCAGCCACCCACACATGGGCACGCCCCCTACCAGCAACAGGTGCCCGCACAATTTCCTTTCGGGTCTCACCAACAGCAGCATCCGGTTCCGCACGCACTCCCACAACCCAACCACTTACCCCCACAAGACCCACGCGCCTCTGTCTCCGCCCGGGGGGCTGATTTTGCTTCAGGGGGGGGACAGCGCGCGTCCATTTCCCTCTCCGACCCTCCCGCGGCTGTCGAGGCTGTGGCGACGTCATCCGACGGGCTCCAGCCGGCGTCTCGCTCTCAGACGACTGCTGCAGCTGCGGCCTCCGTCAGCCGTCTCCCCCTGCCCCTCCTCCGGGCTGAGGCACGAGAGAGAGGGGCACAGTCGCACAGTCAGATACAAGGGGAGCGTGAGAAAGAAAAACGGCATACGGATGAAGGGGGGGCTTCTGCACAGGATGCGCAAGCGATCAAAGAAGAAGAAGGAGAGGTCGAAGGCGACGAAGGAGAGGACAAGAAAGAAGAAGACGGCACTGAGGGGTTGGGAGCTCCACCCGAACCCAAGGGGCAGCCATTCCGCTGTCAGATTTGCCAAGAAATTGTGAGTGAGTAGGTTTTCGTATCTTTTAGTTCCTTCCTGTATTTTTTTGTCTTCGTCTACCTCGAGCATCATCATGAGGTCTTCCTTCCGTGCCTCTTCATTGCTTTGCATCGTACCCCCCTCTCTGTTAGCCTGTTCCCCGACTAGCTAGCCTTCCTTCCTTCTCGAGCATGTCTGTCTGCATGTCTGCATCTTTCCTCTTCATTTCTTTCTATGCAGGTCTTTGAAAGCCAACTGGAGTACCACATGGGGGAGTGCCCAGACCCTGAACATCTTCCAGAGGGGGTGCATGAGGGGGAACTGGCGCAAGGGGGTGGGAGAGGAGCAGGGGGTGAAGGGAGAACGGGAAGGGCAAGGGAGGCTCCCCAGAGGGAGGGGGAAAGGGACGGGGGAAATACACAAGTCGCCGCGTCTGCCAGACCCTCTGGATCATTGCCTTTGCAGGCCTCACAGGAACCCCAACCCCCATCTGCCGCCATTTCTCTGTCTGTTCTTTCTCCCCCTGCTTATCCCGCAGAGCTGGAAGAGGAACCGTTAGAAGACTTTCCCGTCTCCGCACCCCCACCTGCTCGGAAGGCTTCAGCAGACAAGCGGGTCGGCGGGGGGAAAAAGAAAAAGCAGACAAGCAACAGCAACTCACTAGGGGCTTCTCGTCGTCTGAAGAAAAGGGGATCTTTGAAGCAGCAGCAGAGTCAGGGAGGAGTCCCGAGGGACATTCCCAGAGATGCCGAAAAGAGACGACGAGATGTGGAGAAGGAGATGAGGTTGGCTGAGAGGGAAAGGGCAAAAGGGCGGAGTGATGCACGCACCAGTGCCAACAGACGTCGGAGTCCTCTGGCTGACGCTGCTGATGCAGAACAGCAGAAAGAGAAAGAGAAGTCCTCTATGACCCTCGCGGGAGCCTTCAAGGATCTCGGGAGACAGTTGATGTCTATGGAGGAGACAGTAGTTCGTCTGGAGCGAAGGCGAAGGAAAGACAGAGAAAGAGACAGAGGCTCTCCGGGGCCCTCATCCGCCTTCGTCTCTCGTTCTGTCTCTCCGGCCGGCCCATTCCGCTTTGGAGGTCGCGGTTTCCCTCAGCAGCAGCAGCAGCAGCAGTACAGGAAGCATCTGGTGGCTCATGGGGCCGATGAGGACGACGATGAGGCAGAAGGGGAAGAGGAGGAGGAGGAGGAAGAGAACTTGACGGAGGAACAGGCAGAAGAGAGGCGCCGCGCGCGTCTGAAGGCCTCGCTGATAGAGCAATTGAAGCAAATGAAGGCGCGTGTAAAGAAGCAAGAGGAGGGTCTTGCAAATGAACAAGAACAAGAGGAGGGGGTAAAAGGAGCAAGGAAGTCTCCGTCACGGAATCCTCCCGACAGTCGACTTTTCGTGTCTCCCCCTTCCCACACACAGACAAAGGGGGGAGTGCAGCGGTTTGCCACTGTGCCTGCCACTCCGAACGCGCAGGTGCATTCTGTATCCGATCGCGGTCCCTCCTCTCTTGCCGCTCTG
>JAHBMJ010002389.1:0-12500 GCA_018398765.1 Chromera velia | reverse complement strand
AGAGATAAGGGGACAGAAAAGACGATATAGTCTGTCTGCACGGTCATCTAGTTGTCTGTCTATGCATCGACCCTTCTGTCGCAGGTGATCTTTGTGACTCTTTATGTCTGGCCGTTGCAGGAGATCGTCCCTTCTTTCCAACCCTTCCTCCTCTTTTTCCTTTTGTGCTTCCTTCATTCATTCGTTCTTTCTTTCTTTCTTTTTTCTGTTTGCTTTCTCTTCTTTCTTCCATTCTTTCTCCTGTATGCTTGTCCTCTTTCTTCCATGCTTACGTCATTCGATCCGTCATCCAAAAAAAAACGCTTTTTGGTTTGTGGGCTGAATGGTCTTCTGACTGCAGTTGCGTCATTCTATGATCCTGGTCCTTGGGGGCTTAGAGAGTCTAGAGCTAGGCGGGAGTGGGGGCAGAGACGGCAGAGGCGGCCACGATACCGGGAAGAAGGTGAAGGAGAGGGAACAAATGGCACCTGAGGATTTGACCATTCCCTCAAAGGCTCTAGACCCTCTCCTAGTTTCCCTGGGCTGTCTGCCCCCCTTGCCTCCTCTAGGAGGGAAAGAGCGGAGAGCAAGAAGTATGGTCACCTCTTCCGTCACTCTCCACTCCCAGAACCCCTCCGTGCTCTCTCTGGGAGACGCGGCTGGACGCTCCCCTGCGAGACCGACAGTCGTGCCGTCTCCGAGGCCGCGAAGTGCGTCTCCTTCCGGCAGGCATCCGGGGGGAAGGCGAAACAGCGGCGGCAGAGATCTGCAGGCTCAAGTTGCCGTCTCTCCCGAGAAGCGGATGGAGCTTTGCAGAAAGATGTGGAGGTTCGTTGGTCTGTCTGTCTGTCTGTCGGAGCAGCATGAGATGTTACCTCATTTTTCTGCGGGCTCATTTTCCTTCCTTCCTTCTGTGTGGACAAAATTCTGCGGACTCAGATCTAGGCCTCTCAACACCACCATTCACGTTCTGATACACACACACACACACACACACATACATACATACATACATGCACACACACACACACACACACACACACACTCGGAGCTTCTTCACTCCCTTTCCGCCTGCAAATGACAAAAGAAAATACAGGTTGACGATGCGGGTCTCCTTCTGTCTCCCCAGTCTGCTCCGCTCATCTCACTACCGCTTCTTCTCTCTAAATTGCTAATTTATTCTCGAACGGAGCGCTGTGTTGCATGAGCGTGGATTCTTTCCTTCTTTCCGTCAGTGACATAGATACAAAAAGTTCTTTCCCACCGGTGCTTCCTGCAGGATTCTTGACCCGGACTTGGCAGGCAGCTGTTCCCTGGAGACGCTTTCTGGCTTTTTCTTTTCGCTGATGGGTCTCCTTCCTTCCTCGTCCTCTGCCTCTGCTGCTGTGGGAGAGACTGAGGGAGAGAAAAGATGCAGTCCCTGGAGCGCCACCTCAGCGGCAGCACACTCTTCGGCTTCGGCCCGGAAACACCTGCCCCCTCGTACTCCTGGGAGTCCCAACTTGAGGGAGAAGGGGGCAGCGAACGAGAGGGAGGCGGAGTCCTCGGGAATGCCCCTCCACGCAAATCCAGGCCAGCAGGGCTTTGGCACAGTTCCCATTGGGAGAACACCTGAGGTAGGGGACCTAGTCACAGAAGGGGTGGAGCAGGAGATGAGGCCGTGGGAACTTGCTGCGTCGGTCTTGGTCAGTCAGTCAGGCAACAAGGCAGGCAGCAGGCAATTAGTTTGGGTGTTGTGCCTTATAGCTGTCCGCTTCTGCTGGTTCGTCTTCTTTCTTCATTTCTTTGCGGCGGCAGACTCAAACATTGTGTCGATGCTGCTTGCTTTTGCGAGATTGCGAAATGGTTGACGACGCTAATTCCTTCCTCTCTTTTGATCTGCAGAAACAGAGGACCGTTGCCCATCCGGTCGCCAGCGCACCCCTGTCACTTTCAGCTGCACCCCTGACGCCTATCAAGGAAGAGAGGGACCGTGAATCAGACGACAGGGAAAGCCCTCGATGCTCCCCTCTCCCTTTGAGAGCGAAGAAAAGAGCTCATGCTGGCGGGTTGGAAGGATCCAGACACGGGAAATTGGTTTCCCCTGAAGAGTCAGGCAGGGGAAGCACACGAGAAAAACTCCAAGAAGAGAGAGCCGATAGAGAGAGGGAAAGGCTGGAAGCACTGGCCAGGAGGTCTGTCTGTTTGTGGATCTCTGTTCATACGTTTCTACACCAAAAAAAATTGTTGCATGCTCTTCACACTCTTTTTTAATGTCTGCGAATACCTTCTGCCTTTATTCACTGTCTCCCGGCTTCCTTCATTTCTTTCTATCTTCTTTTTTCTTTCTTTCTTTCTTTCTTTCTTTCTTTCTTGCTTTCTTTCTTTCTTTCTGTCTCTCTTTCATTCATTCATTTCTTTCGGTTTTTTTTTGTGCCATTTTCGAATCGTTTCGTATTCTCCTTTTTCCACTCTGCACTGTCTATCATAACACAACAGCGCTGGGCAACTTTACATCAAGTCAGTGAATGTTCGCACCACGTCTTCTTCACTCGATTTCCCAACCGCGTTATGTGCAGATTTCCTCCCGAGAAGATCAGGAGAGACTTCGAGATCCTTCTGCTCAACCGTCTACATCACTGCGGAAAAGGGGTACCGCAGGAGGGCGTTATGGTCAGTTCAGCAGGCGGGAGACAGGGGGAAGCGAATCAGAGAGAAGTAATAGGAAGAAGAACGCTCGCTTTTTTGAGTTTGGAAGCGCTGGTGAACGCGCAGGTAATAAATGCTTGTCTTTGGAACGCTCAAACGCAGCAGAGTTCAGGAGCGGGACGGTCAGAAGAATGTACGTGTCCAGGCATACAGGAAGGAAGGAAGGATCGATTCTTCAGCCGCCCGCAGACCTGTATGCCGTCTCGTTCCGCTTGGTCTGCTTGCTTGCTTGCAGGCTTTGTCCTCGTTGCCCCCAGAGGTCCAGGGTTTCTCTCCCTCTCCCTCTCCTGGATGGCATCGTTCTTCTGCGGCATTCCGCCCTCCTCCGAGGGCCCCGCATTCCCACCTGCCACCACCCGCTCTGCCCCCACCAACGGGAACACAGGGCCAGGCAGGGGCAGGAAGTGTGCATGTGAGAGTGCGCATGGGTGCGGAGGGGGGTTCCTCTGATGCCGATGGGGGGGTGCGCGAGCTTCCTTCGGTGAAACGGGAAAACGGTGGAGATGAGGGAGAAGAGGGCGGGGAGACGGGCGAGGATCCCTTCTCTGCCGGCGTTGCGAGGTCGATCTGGATCAGCTCTGTGGCCGGAGACGCTGGCAGACGAACATCGAAGGCGAGTGCCGCGGAAGGAACCCTCTCCCTTTCTGCGAAATCGAAGTGAGTCCGAATAAAACACAGAGAGGGAAGAGAGAGGAAGACGCAGGCAAACGCAATTTCGCACTCGTACGCGGGTGCACACACACACACACACACACACACCTTCTCTCTCACACACACAGGGCGGGAGAGAGAGAGAGAGAAAAAAAAAGCAATAAGTAAAGAGAGAAAACAAAAACAAAAAGAAACCACAAGAGGGGCTTGAAAGTCTCCTGTGATAATTCGAATGTGAAATGCTCACTTTTCGACGACAGCTTGAGCATCGATCCAACCCCCGAACACCTCCCCCCTCCCTTTTTTGTATGCCTCCCTTAATTCCTTCTTGCAGACTTCTGGCTGAGCGTTCAGCCGAGCGTGAGAGGACTGAGGTCGAGGCTTTCCTTTTTCAAAAGCTCCACCACCAGCAACAGCAGCAGGAACACCAGAGGGATGCACAGAGAGGACTCTGCACCTATGCCCCCCCCCCCGGCTCCTCTGCCTCCTGCCTCCCCTCAGTGCGGGTGAGGGTGACCCAGCAAGGCGACGCCACTTCTTCTGGAGTCGCAAAGGGGGACAGAGAGAGAGCTGCCGTCTCCTCATTGCCGTCTCCTGCAGCTCTCAGCCCGCCGGGCTGTCATGCTCTCTCGCAAGCGCCCACTGCCGCAGACGTTATCCGTGCCCTCGAGGCCGGGGCCCCTCTTCCTGCCCCTCAGTGCAGTGGGCCCCTGCCCCAGTCAGCGTCAGCGGGGTCCTCTCCCCATCTCCCTGCTTCCGGTATGAGGGGATCGCTGGTGCATGCTCAGGTCCAAGGCTCGTCTTTCTTCTCCGCGCGTATTTCCACGGCCGGGGTTGTCCCTTCATCTGCTGGTATCTCGTTTAGTGCCTTGAGGGGTGTACAGCAGCAGGGCGGGGGGGCGGGGGGGTCTGGAGGGCAGAAGCCTCTCCAGGTCACTCACGCGGATTTACTGCAGTGGCGGCAGAGGAAGAGAGAAGAGAGACTGGACAACGAGCGACGAAAGGCAGCAGCCGCGGAGGTGGATCCCCTAGTGTTCCCCAAACGTCCCGATCTCTCGTTGACTGCCCGGTTCAATGAGCATCTTCGGGGAATGAGACAGGCACTCGTGCCAGTTCCGTTCGAGACTGTGGAACCGTATTCCGGGGCCCGTGGATCGGCTCATGGTCATGCCGAGGTCCGCGGAATGGGCCTGCAGCAAGAAGGAAGACTCGTGGTTCCACTTGAGAGAGGAAGGAAGCACGAAGAGCTTTTGGAGCTTGGCAGAGTGAAGAGGGAGAGAAAGGAGGCGAAAGCTGAGGTGAGTGTGTTTTAGAATGATGTGATCTTCACTGCAAGGGCGTACTCTTTGTTCTTTCCTGGAAGAGTCGGAAGGATTTCAGTCCGTGTGTCTCCGTTTGAGTGCTCATCAGGTCCTTCTCTTTTTCCGTTCTATGAAACGACGGATGGCTGTGTTTGTTGTGTGTTGCCGCCAGCCTGATTCCCCCTTCCGGTGTGTGTGTGAACGGCTGGTGCAACTTCCCTCCTTTCCCCACTCTTCCTTTCGCTGTCGATCGTCCTTTCTAATTCTTTCAATTGATGCAGGCGGAAGCCAGGCGTCGTGAAGAAAAAGAGCGCGCAGCCTGCCCGTTCAGGCCACAGCTGGTGACCACAGAGACGCAATGGTACCAAGAGGCAAAGCCCCGGCTCCACTCTTCAGAAAAGGAGAAGGAGACGGAGGGACAGGCAGGAGATCCCTTCTCGTCTTCCCTACAGGACCCAGTGGCGAGAGAAAGGGGATGGAAGGGGGCGGGGGGGAGGTGGGAGACCCCTCGCTTTACTCGGTCAGTCGAGAAGCTCAGGTTTTTGGGAAGGCACCTTGTGCGAAGAAGGGAGAGCTTGCTTGTTCGTTTCTTTCCTTTTTCTTATGGATCTGCTTACGACCGGCCGTTTCACTTTTGGCATGTCGACAGACTCTTTCCCGTCCTTCCGTTGAGAGAAGACGGATGGGAGACGCGGCACGTTGTCGTGAAGATCAGAGGTTGACTTGGCTCTGTGGTGGTGCATTGGGATGGGCTGCTTTTCATCTTGCTGTCTTGCAGGGCAGCTGCTTCTACAGATACAACCAAACAGAGAAGTGGAACAACAAGAGGAAGGGCGCGAATTGGCGGTCGGTTGGCTGCTGGACGGTTGTGGGTTGGAGAAGCTGGGGAGGTAGCACTCATAGTTGTGTTGGATGATCTTTCGCCGATTGACTGAGAGAGAGTCTGGATGATTGGGAGGGAGGATAAGCACACAGATCTGCAGGGGGTTTCTTTTGGGCCCACACAAGGGCGCACAATTTCGAAGTGGAAGGAATATTTTTGTCTTCCTTCGGTTTGCCGTAGTGGGCCCTCAAGTTTTGCTGTGGGCCTCAGTTGTTCGACTGCTTGTTTCTTTGTTTGCCCTACCCTTTTTTTGCTCTCCCCTGTTTCAGCTGGACCTCCAAGAAGGGCCTCTTCAAAAGCAATACTCTGCTTGAATGATGCAGGCGCCCCTCTGAGCGTTTCCCCTCCACTGTCGCCGGGCCCGCAAAGGGTTCAAGCCCTCCCTGCTCGAACAAGCACTGAGTCGCAGAATGCTCTGCAGGATGGGGAGGTCGCTTGTCCTCCTCCTCCTCCTCCTGTGCCTGTGGAGGGTCGTCAGGTCTCGCGATTCGTTTCCGAGCCGCAAGGCAGAGACCGCACGCGCACCGCTCGTCTGCGTGCTGCCGCACCAGCCTCAGCCTCCCAGTCTCCTCGCCCGTCCCCCCCTGCAGCCAGTGGCAGCAGGAGACGGCAGCAGGGGCAGGTTCAGGGAAGCAACAACTCGAACAACGAGGCTTCAACTTCCAGGACGCACGCGCGGCAGCATCATCATCGGACAGATCCGAAAGGTTGGACTGGGCACTCACCCCCTAAAACCGCAACAAAGCACCAGCCACCGAGGGTAGACGGAGGAGACGGCCCCCCGTCCCGTCAGAACAGCCGTTCTATTGCGGTGGCAGCAGCGTGTGGCGGTTCGTCCTTCAATCGTGCAGGGTCCGGAGGGACGGGAGAGACTAGAGGACGAGGCGAGGGGACCGGAAGGGCAACACGGGGGCAGAGGGAAAGGGAAAGAGGGGAGTGGGAGGGAGGACAAGGGAGGGCTCCTCAGGCTCACGTCCCGCCTGCATGCTCATCTCGCAAACACAACGAGAAGGAGCGTGCGCCTGTAGTGTCAAGCCGATAGTGAGTCTATGCTCGTGTGAGACAGACATATCCAAAGAAATGCGAAAGACACAAATAGAGAAGCAGATACGCAGTAAACACACACACACACACACACACGCACACAGACTCCCGCGCGACCCCCCCCCCCCTCAAAAAGAGAAACAGAGGATTGATGCTGAAGTTCGATGCATAGATTTACCTCACTGCCAAACAGGGAGGCAAAGCTTCTTCCTTCCAAGGAGGGCGGCAGCAGTCGGAGATAGAAGAGACGTCCGACTCGGGGTCGGATGGCCGTTCTCTGAAGACCTTATTCTGTTCTTTGCTTGCACACGTACTGGCCATTCACTCACTCGAGCATCTGGAATGCTTCCCTTTCTTCTAGTTTCACCTCCGAGTCCCCCCATTTTTATTTCATTTTGCTCCCCTCTCCATATCTTCATGTCGCATACGACTGCCCTCTTTTGGTTGTTGTATCGGTTTCCCTGCTGCTCTGCACACACCGTCTATCTTCCTCCTGCTTGCAGCCTGAATCCGAATCCGAATGCAGCGCGTGTCTCGAGAGGTGGGAAGGGAGAGAAGGCAAAGACAAACGAGAAGGGAAGGAAGGTGACAAGGGGGCGGGGTGGTCACATGCAGGCCGGTGGGAAGGCTCCTGAGAGCAGCCGTCGGTCCTCCTCTCTTACCCTTTGGCCATCTGCATCCGCAGCAATGACTGCGAGTGCGCAAGAAAGGGAAGACTCTCAGCCGCCCCCGATTCCTCATGGACTTTGTGTGACTGAGGAAGAGTCTTCTTCCCTTTCCGCACTGCCCAACGGGCCGGGGTCAACAGTTCGTTCTGGCCCTGTCACAGCACGGGGCGCCCTCTCATCTTTCCTAGGTCCTGGTGGCTTTATCATTTCAGGCGCGCCCTTCCCTCTTCCGAACCCCAACCATCAGCAGCATCCCCTTCCACAGATGCAGATGCCGAAGGAGCAAGGGCAGAGAGACCACTCTTTTCTATCGCAGCCCCTTCCTGGAGCCACAGAGGGCGAGCAAGAGCTCTGCTCGAGTTCCCTTCTCACTCACACTTCCAACGAGCCGTCTTCTTCTTTCCCTCAGCTCTCTCCTAATTCTGCTGCGGCTGCGCGGGGAAGAGCTCCAGTGGACCCGAGAGGTCCCTCGCAGCATCCGCCCCCTCCCTCGAGCTACACGTTCTCCCAGCCACTACATCCACAGCAGCAGCAACAACTGCAGCAGGCCCTCCAATCTGGAGGGCCAATTGTGTCTCGCCCTCACCTACCGACACAGGCAGAGGCACAGGGTGCGCTGTCTGCGTCAGTCGATGCAGGGGGGGCGGGGTCTGCCTTGGTCGGGCCGCTCTTTCATGCCGAACAGCAACCCCGATCTGACACTGCGGTCACCCCCATGCCCTTCACCCCCCTCACTGACACTCCTGCTTCCCTTTCTGACGCACGCCAGTTCCCCTCGGGTCAGATCTTTCCCCTCCCTCACCAACAGCAGCAGCCTCTTTCTCTCCCCGCACAGCAGACAGCCAGCAACGCAAGCTCCAGTCTCCCCCCTTCGAGTCTCGGTCGGGGCCCTGCCCCCGCCTCCTCAGTGAAGGAGCAGCCGCAAGAGCCCGCAACCTCCTCGGTGCCCTCCGACCAACACACCCACGCACACGCCCCCCATGGTCCTCAATCTGAGCCGGGGGGGACAAGCGGCCCCCCCCCTGCTACGACACAGGCCGGCTCTGCGCCCCCCGCTTCAGCTTCAGTCGCCGCTCCGTTCCTTGGAGAGATCTGTGAGGAGAGAGAGGTCCGATTGTACGTTGACGTGAACATCTCTCCGGACCGGACAGAGCGCCTGGTCGTCTATAGAGGCCAGACGGCTGCAGAGGTACGTGAGTCTCTCTCTCTCTCTCGCAATGACAGCATAATGAAGCAGGCTTTCCAGCTTTTGAACCCTGGGTGATCTGGTGTTTTTTTTTTCCGGTGTATGTGTAGGTGTGTGGGTGGCTGGCTGGCTGGCTGGCTGGCTGGCTGGCTGGCTGGCTGGCCGAGTGTCATGGGGAAAAGTTTTTGAGACGCGGCGGGGAAGAGCGGAGGATGCATTTGTTCCACTCTGAGCATTCACGTGTTGGATGTTAATTGTCCCTTTTGTTGTGCCACTCCGAAGTCGAAAAAATACAGATATATGTCAGGCAGGGAGACACACACGAAAAGTCTTTTTTTGGCGGTTTTTTTGAAGTGATTCGAGCCAGATTCCCACCGCACGCCCAACAGAAAGAAAAGCGAGATACCTCAATGCGCCCGTGTCTGGTTGCTGCATGGTTCTGCTTGCAGGTGTCTGACACCTTTGCAGAGACACACAAACTCTCTCGGGCCCTCAGAGACAAACTGGAGCGTCTCCTCTCAGCACAAATGGGACGACAAGACAACGACCAGCATCAACAACAACAGCAGCAGTCCGAAGAGCAGGAGGAACAGCCGATGAACAGAAGGTCCCTGGGAGGAGGGGGTGGAGAGGCTTCTGTCCCAACTCGTCATAGCTTCAGCAGCTCGGGAGGCGACGCGGAAGCGCGGTCTTCCTTCGGCCCCCCCACCGCCCGTTCCCACCCCCCGGCTCCTCAAGATTTGCACACCACCCCTCAACCATCTGCAGTGGCAGAGCCCCCAGAAAATCAAAACTCCGATACATCTGCTCCGTGCGAGCGTCCGTCTTTTCCTCCCCGGTCTTGTTCTGGAGACGGAGAGCGGGATACGGATGGTGAACGACGTTCGTCGTTGCAGTCGGAAAGACGACACTCCCTCAGAGTGGGCGCTTCGGCAATCGACACGGCCAATGCGCATGCCGAATCCCCCGCGAAACCCCTCAAGAGCCCACACGCTCCCTCCACACACGCGATGACAGAAGGCCTGCACCATACAGAGACAGCCGGGACCATTCGGGGTCCTGCTGGAGACGCACACCCTCACACAGGAAATCTGGCAATGGGTGGTATGGGAACCCAGTCCAATCCGCCCAGCCTCCACATGCAGAACAGCCTGGGTCCCCACGTCTCCCCACGTCCCTCCGGTCTTATTCCAGAAGACACGGCTCAGGCATTGGCCGGGCACAGGAACAACAGCATGGACGGGGTCGTTTCGAATCAGTGAGGAAGGAAGGAAGGAAGGAATGAATGCCTTCTGGGGTCTGGCAGTACCCTCCCTATACAGGCATTCGCGCTGTGCCTCTCGGTCGGTTTGCAGACGTTTTTCTTTCTGTCCATCTTGCGGCCCGGTTCGTTGGGCATATGCAAAAACGTGCAATGTGCGCTGGCCGGGGGTGTTTCCTTCTGAATTCCTGTGGTACCTACCCGAGAGGCCGAAAATTGATCGACGGGGCGCGTGACCGCTGTTGCTGGCAGTTTTTTTCGTCTTTTGATGAGAAGTCCGGGGAAGGCCGGGTGCATGGTTGGAATGCTAAGGGTTGAATTTGAGCAGCTCGTTGTTCTAGTCGTTGTTTGTCCCGAGGTGCGTCGATCCTCTGGCTTCTGAGATTGATCGCCAGCCATGTCAGGCAACCTCGCAGCGCCATCCTCTCTCTCCCGTGTCAATACTCTTGCAGAACTCTTTTCCTGTGCATAACAGATTAATTTCTGGAAAACTTAATTTATGATCAATCTAAGCCAATCTTCGATCTTACCTGCTGTAATTAACTTTAATTGCATGCCGCAACGTGCACTTAGCATTAGAATAATTAATATAGACTCTCTAGTAGACAGACTTTACCAGTTATTTTAGATTTAACGGACTATGAATATTTATAGATATAAGAATTTAGAGCCTAGTCTACAGTTAGATCTAGCTAGATCGGGAGGTTACAAGGTGGTTTTAATGAATATTGTGATCTGGATTGTGATGTATATTTTTTTTTCTCTGTTTTAATTGCAAGCATGGACTCAGGTTGCTATTAAAGCAAAGGACTTCGATACTAGGATAAGATAACACAGTATAACACAGGTGTTGTAGGCTAGGTTGTGGGCTGCCCTTCAGTTTATTGTAAGGTTTATTTAGGGGTCTAGTAGCTAGCGGTTTATACCAGCTCTAGTACCAGCTACTATTGGATTAAGATATTATAGGTTTGTTTGCTATAAATTGGTATGTTAATTTAACCGGCAGGACCTGCATCTAAGCCTGTACTGCAGTCACTGCCTGTGTTGACTTGCCGAATGCTAGACCTAGCGCTAGGCACCCTAGTAGACGTTTGATCATTGGCCAATGCTAGGAGCCGATGACGATGGTGTACGATAATATATATGATGACAAATGATTGACGATGATGAGATCTAGGACTAGATGTATTGGATAAGAATTATGATATATATTAATTTCCATCATATTAGGAAATTAGGAATTTAAGATAAGGTGGTATTTTTTTTTGGTGAGTTCTAGTAGCGCTGCTTACTAGTACTAGGCTGCCAGTGCCTAGTGTTTTCTTAAGTCAGTTATACTTTTTAGCTAGCTTTCTTCGTGTTTGACACTCGGACAACGATCTCTCTATAATTTATTGATTCTTTCCATGCATGCCATTACAAGTCGGCGTGCATTACATCTTTTTTTTTTTTTGCGGTTCAGTCATCTAAAAGGATTAAAGCACTATTAAAAAAAACTAAGAAAACAGCCCACAATAAATTGCCATACTGTGAAACCGAGGCCGTTTCTTGTATATTATTTATACATGTATTAAAGTGGCATGATGTAACCATACACATGGATTCAAAAAAGATGAAAGAAGAAAATCTAAAATTTAAAGGCGAAGTCTACCTCCTACGGCGCATGCAGCCTGCAGCGCTTCTCTTCCAATATGTCAGCAACTGCCAGCTCCGAATTCAAAGATTTACAGATTTTGAATTCAAAAGAATGCCGGCTGTCTGACAAGCCCATTGCATGATACCGCAGCAGTCGATTTACGGAGACCAATGATCGCCGGGCAGGCGTAGCTTGGTCAATTGGCTGAGCGCTGAACGGCGGAAGAAGAAAAAAGACCCAACAGAGATCCAGTCTCTGTTGCATGGCTTGCATTCCTTTCGCGACGCACGCATGTGCATATGGGCGCGCCGAACGTTTTGAGGATGGAAGGTGCGGATATACCTCCCTGTTGAGCTGTGCCTTCGCACAATCTCCGAACCTCCCGTACTACATGTGTGTGCACGTGACTTGGACTTCTCAGTAGTGCTACTTGAGTGCACGGTTTATCATCAAGAGGCTGCTCCGGTGATGGAGAGACACAGAGAGGAAAAAGTGGTGAATGTATGAAAGAATCATATTTTGTTTCCTTTTCTCCTTTCGCCTCCTCTGTTGGGACTTTTCAAAGTACGCGGAGTTAGACTCGAGGGGCGGTGTCTCCTTCATCCCATGCGCCTTGCATGAATTTTGGTGAGATTCAGTTCTGTCTGTGCAAGCTAATTTGTGAGGGTTGGCCTGCCAGCCTACTTTGCTTTCGGAGGTGGCTTGGGAGGGGGTCCCTTTCCCTTCATGGGAACTTTTTTGGGTGGGGGGGGCGGTGGTCCACCCTTCTTCGGCGGCCCTCCGACTGTCTTCGGGGGGGGGCCGGGTGGTGGCCCTCCTGCCTTCAGAGATCCGCCGGTGGTTGAAGCCCGGGCCCCCTGTGAGGCTGAGGCTGCACCGGAATTGAGTGCATTCTCTGGCTGAGAACGGCGGGCAGACAGAGGGTCACCCAGAGAGCCGATTGAGCTGCGGGAGCCCCGGATGGCACGCGCAGGGGGGGGGCCGCTGGGGGGTGGGGGGGCAGCAGCACTTGCACCGGAAGGACGGCGGGAGGGGGGACTGGAGGGCTTGGGTGAATTGAGGGGTTGTTGGCCGTTGTTATTGTGGTGTGAGGGCCTGGGGGAATTGTGGACAGAGGAAGGGCGGCGGGTTGCGTCGGGAGCTTGCAGAGGGGTCTGCGGCATGGGGGATGAGGGTGCCTTCGTGGGCGGGGGGGGGCCGGCT
>JAHBMJ010002388.1:0-19453 GCA_018398765.1 Chromera velia | reverse complement strand
AAGATGCTTTATTGCGTTGAGAAAAAGAGGCTCTCCAGCTTGCTGGACTTTCAAGAAAGAGAAGTAGACGCGTTTAGCTGACCGGCCATTCCATACAGTAAGGGGAAATTGGTTGAGCTCCAGAGAACTTGAACGACGCCGCCTGTGGCGCTTTTGTTTGATTCTGCATACAATGTCATGAACGAGGACAGAAGCCGAAAAGAAATAAGAAGGTATCATGGGTTTTCAAAAAAGAAGTGGATAGACCGTCATGCGGCGAGTATATTGAAGTCAAGACATACGGAGACGCAACTGTTGCTCGAAGTTTCGCTGAGGTCGACTCTCAAAAGTGAAAAGCAAACCGCAAAGCAACAAGGATTTGCGATCAACGTGCTGACAAGTAGTTCCTCCAAAACTGGTGGGCTGCGTGGGTGAACCTACTCTGCACACAGGTCACTTCATGACATCTCCCAGCCGCTCCCAGCATGCGTTGACTGACCTTTTGAGATCCAAAAACTCAGATAAGTCCATTCTGGTTAAGCGGGTCGTCTCCAAAGCTTGATGACATGACAAATTGAAGAGCTGATATTCTAGAAAGACGTTCAATGACACACTGTTCAACAGTTGTATTGAAAAGATGAAGTGAGCCAACATGAGACGACAATGAAGCTTGACTTGAAAAGCAGAGAGCTGCATTGCGATGCATGCATGAGGCTTTGCACGAACATTTTCTGCGCGCGTTGCGTGGCCCTCAAAATGGAGCCGGTTGGGGATGCGTTGTGTGCGCGGCGCGCCGGTGCATGTGCGCTCGCGGGCCCGCCCATGCATATCGCCGCGCAACCGGCCGCCTGGCGGCCACAGCCTTGCGGACCGCCTGGGGAAGGTCGAAAGTAAGGCCCCAGGCAGCCCGAGAGGGCTGCCTAGGGTCAGCCCAGGCAGTCATTTTCCAGGTTTAGACAGCATGAGCGGAGGGCCCAACATGAGTTCTGCAAGAACACATACACGCACGGAGAAAGACATAGACTCACATATAGATATACACACACAACTACGGACGTATGCACACATCAGTACAAAATACAGGTACGGAAACAAGCAAACACAGGTATAAAATACAAGCACGAACGCATGCACACACAGCTGCATCCAGTAAAGTGACGGTGCCCAGCTGCTCAGACGATTTGGCTGCCACGGCTACCAGTATGTCAGACTTTAGGCATGTGGAGGGAGCAGAGAAACCAAGAAAGAATTAGATGACAAAGCATTCTAAACATCGATAAGTGAATGTATGCATGCTAATTAGCCATATTACATCATATATATATATATATATATATATATATACAGAATTAACATTGATCACTGACGCATGCATAGGTCGATACGGCAAGTAACATCATTGATGCACGCCGGTCTATACGGCAAGTAACATCATATTAACGCATGCCAGCTTACGGTAAGTAACATCACATTGACGCACGCCACGGTTTACGGCAAGTAATATCATGTATTATTGACGTATACCGAGCCCCGTGGTTTCCGTATGCATGTACGCATGATACGCACGAAAGAAAGAAAGAAAGAAAGACAGACAGACAGACAGACAAAAAGAAAGAAACAAAGAAAAAAAATCTTAGAAAGAAAGAAAGAGGGAGAGGGAGAGGGAGAGGGAGAGGGAGAGGGAGAGGGGAAAGGAAGAAATGAAGGAAGAAAGGAAGAAAGAAAGAAAGGAAAAAAGAAAGAAAGAAGGAAAGAAAGACGAAGGCAGGAAGGAAAGGAGGAAGGAAAGATGGAAGGAAAGAACAAAGAAAAAAAGAAAGAAAGAAAGAAAGAAAGAAGGAAAGAAAGATAGAAAGGGAGGGTAGGAGGAAGGCAGAAAGATAGAAAGGGAATCGAAGGAAAGGAAAGGAAAGGAAAGGAAAGAAAGAACGAAACGAAAGGAGAAAGGAGGGAAACTCTTAAAAATAAAAGGGAAGAGAATGTAAGGAAAGAGGGAAAGAAAGAAAGTAGGGATGGAGGGTTTCCAAGAGAGGAATGTGCAGAGAGTTTCTCAAGGTCTCAGAGGAGGAAGAACCACAAAATTGAGTGAGGAAGAAAGGTGGAGAGTAAGAGAAAAGAGGAGGGAGGGGGTTTCGGAGATGGGAGGAAATGGGGAAGGAAGGGAGAATAGAACAAACAAAAACTGAAAAAAAAAACACATACACACACAACATATTTCGATCAAAGTGCGTTTCTTTTTGTATTATTACAGGCCAATCAACGTCTTCAATTTTACGGGAAGCACTGTATAGCAGGGGTTGCCAATGACTGTGTGACGTGAGTGTGGGTCGCGAGCGCTTCGACTGGCCGCCGCAATCGGTGTTGCCGCCGCGATGATGAGAGAGTCAGTGCATATGCATGCATCGCGGGACCGAAGTTGAAAGGGAGTATGCGCATCGTTACATGCATTTTAGCCACATAAATCATTAGTCGCGTTTCTGTTGTCTGTTGCATAAGAGCATGAGATCAGACTGATAGCAAGCCAGATGCTGGAAACACAAACAGCGATGGTCTTTCCGACTGCTAGACCTTTTACTGCCTAGACCACGTACATGTTACAGGGGTACCACAGTGTGCATGTGTGCTACCAATAGCCATTAGAATTAAAGAGCTCTAGCTAGAGTTGCAAATGTAACAAAAATGTTTTGATCGGTTTTGATTGACGCACATGTAAATGCATTTATCGCTCAAGACAAATTCAAAAATAAATTGATATAAAAATTAAAATTTTATTACTATACATAGGCTTACTATACTACGTTTAACATCTTGTTATAAAATTGCTATTAAAATTGTATAAAATTATTTTATTACTCATATTGCTGTATATTATCTAAGCGCATCACAGTAAAAAAAAAAAAACTGAAAAGTTGCCTAAATTATTTTTTTATTTTTATATTTTTTGCGCAACACCAAAGCAACAGTTGATAATAGTTATGCAACACTCAAACAACACCTATGCAACACCTAAACAACAGTTGTTTGCTATGTCCACTGCATAAAAAAAAAAAAATTAAGCGAGAATTGGCTTTAATTATTTTTTTTTCTCTGTGATAGGCCTAGTATATTATAATATTATAATTTTACGTGGATAGGATATCATAGGATAAGATTTATGTTTCACTCTATTTCAGTTACGTACTAAAACGTAAAAATGTGTTTGATATATGTTTGATAAAATATTAAACATATATTTAAACATAAATTTGAAACACATAAAATTTTGTTTCAAACAGACTTGAAAAGTTAAAAATCTGTTTGATAAAATTTTAAACATATCTATAAATATAAATTTAAAGGATAAAATTTTATTTTAAACAAACCTGAAAAATTAAAAATCTGTTTGATAAAATTTCAAAGATATCTAAACATAAATTTAAAACATGAAATGTTGATTCGAAAACATTTAAAAAGTTTGGATTAAAAAGTCAAGTTCGAATCTAAAAAATACTCGAATAGTAACAGAATCCGCTTAGGCCTGCAGGTGGATGAATGAAGAGAAACGGAGAGAGCGAGCGTATTTATGAGTATGTATGAGTTTGTGAACAGAAGCCGTTTGGGCGGGCAAGACAAGGAGAACGAGTGTGTGAACAGAAGCCGCTTGCGCGTGTGGATGAATGAAGAGAGATTAATTGTGTGTCATTGAAGAAAAGTCGCTTGGGCCGCTGGTTAGGCCTGTGGATGAATGAAGAGAGATCAAGTGTGTGAATAGAAACATACAGAAGCCGCTTAGGCCTATGGATGAGTGAAGAGAGACAGGGAGAACGAGTGTGTGAACAGAAGCCGTTTGGGCGTGTGGGTGAATGAAGGGAGACAAGGAGATACAAGGAGAGCGAGTGTGTGAACAGAAGCTGGTTGGTCGTGCGGGCGAAGAAAGAGAGACAAGGAGAACGAGTGTGTGAACAGAAGCTAGGAACAGGAGCCGTTTGGGCCCGTGGATGAATGAAGAGGGATCAATTGTATGTCATTGAACAAAAACCGCTCGGGTCTATGGCTAGGCCTGTAGATGAATGAAGAGATATCAAGTCTGTGAACAGAAGCCGCTTGGGCCTACTGATGAATTAAGAGAGACAGGGAGAGTGAGTGTATGAACAGAAGCCATTTGGGTGGGTGGGTGAATGAAGAGAGACAAGGAGATACAAGGAGAGCGAGTGTGTGAACGGAAGCCGCGTGGGCCTCATGCAGTGAATCAATGAAGAATAATGAAGAGAGACATGGAGAGCAAGTGTGTAAACAGAAGCCGTTTGGGGTGTTACGACAGTGTGGGTACATGAACACAGACAAGGAAAACGAGTGTGTGAACCGGTGTGAACAGGCTAGGTGAACAAGAGCCGGTTGGGCGTGTGGGTGAATGAAGAGGGACAAGGACTCGTACAAGCATGTCAGCAGAAGATATTTGCATGGGCGTGTGGGTACCTGAATGAATAGAGACAGCCTGTCACTAAGAGGGAATGAGACTCAGTGTGTAAACAGAACTTCAAGCCGCTAGGGCCTGTAGGTAAATAGAAATAAACAAAGAGAGACAGAGAGAGCGAGTGTGTGAACAAAAAGGCTTGTGCCTTCTTAAATGGACTTTTGCCCTCAAGTTGGACCTGAAATGTTATATCACGTTTTACGCTATATTTATACTGCATGCATTATCCCCTCTCTCCAATTAATCAGCCAAACAAAAAAAAAAAAATAAAGTTCGTGCTCCAGGTTTCATGGATGATATTTTAAATCCGATTTTTTTTTATTTATGAAGTGTCATTGATAGGTTAATACAACTTAATTAATAATATAGTAATTAAGTTTTTTAAATTTATTATAACCAAACTATTATGCTACGCATAATTAGCAAACACTTATTTCATGTAACTTTAAGTTTCTTAGGTGTCTCTACAATAACAAACATCTTTTTCAGCTTAGAATGCTTGCTGCTAGTTAGATAAGAGAAGAAACAACATAGATAGCCCATCAGGTTGCTTAGCAGTCTAAAAAAGCCTGTAAAAGGAAAACTGCATCCAGCGTCAGACTGGTTGCCTCTCCAACACTTCAGAACATTGCTCCTTATGGCAAAGCTAGGGCATTCTCCAGTTTCTAACTCTTCTAGCTACAGTCATAAATCTGGCCTCCAGACTTGAGGTCCTCAAAGTGAGACCGACCGTCCATATGCCTGTATACATAAGCACTCATGAGCAGATCCGCTAACCTCACACACCCTGAAGCCTTTTGACTATTCAGATCCATCCTGCCCTGCCCGTTTGAGACTAGAAAGCTTAGTTCCAAAAGCTCTTACTGATTCCGCATCTGTAGCCTGACTTCTAAGATCCAATCTGCATCATGCCCCTACTCCTTTTCCAACAGCCTTCGTGAGGGTTTCGATCAATCCAGCACTCCTGCCACTGACGTTCCGTCAAACAGATATGGACAGGTAGATGATACTCACTTGCACGGACCCGGCTGACACGAATCCATCAGCTGGAAGTCTAGCCTTGCGGCTGATAGGAAGGTCCTGATACACACATTCACCTCCAGACCAGATTGAATTCAAACCTGTTGTGCAACTGACTGTGTTGCTCTCCCACAGTTGATTCTGTCATCCAAAGAGCATCGTCCTATCTGGTTTGAGAGGCCTTGCAACTGTCAACATAGAGGGAATTCGGTATGTAGGATCCTCCATGCAGGAAGTTTGGGGGACAACATGGGACAGCCAGCTGGGCTACCTCAGGCTGGTTCAGTCTGCATGACTGCTGAACAGAAGAACGGGCCCCCCAAACGCAACTAACTGAAAAGATAGCACAGATCCAAAGAAGCCAAGAAAAACTCAACTCATGGGTATTCAAACAAGCCCATTTTTGATGCTGGAAGTGGCTTGTACGTCAAGAAAAGAGGAAGCAGACTCTTTGGCGGATGCTCCCGACTGTGGCTAAAAACTTTAGTAAAAATTTTTTAAATACGATTTTTAACAACAAAACATCTATATAATATTATCATTGGGGAAGAAATATTTAAGACCTGGTTATCATTGGTTCAAAAGTTTTAATCAGAACTTAATTTCGATCAATATATGAATTTACCATGCATACCAAGCTGTGTTACCTACAACCAGATCAAATTTTACTCCCAAAATAACTCGAATTAAGTGTTTTTTCTTCTATGAAAGAATTGTATCTAGTATTATATATATTTAGGTCCGACTTGAGGGCAAAAGTCCATTTATGAAGGCACAAGCCTAAAAGCCGTTCGGGCATGTGGATGTGAGAGTGTTAATAGAAGCCGTTAACTTTAGGCATGTGGGTGAGTGATCAAAGAGAGACAGGAAAAATGAGGGAGTAAGTGAGTGAGCAAGTGAGACAGTGAGTGAGTGAATTAGTGAGGAAAGCAAGAATGACTCAGTGGGTCAGTGACTAAGTATGTTGGTAAGTGAGTAAGCGAGCACAATCAACTACAGCAACTAATACAGTAAGTGTAGCAAGCGTGTAGTTTGGGACTTGTATAACGTTGTGTTCAAACATTTTATAGACTAGCTCACAGTTTTAGTCACAGCTAGATGATTTAAAAGAGCAAGTTGATAATAGAAGGCGTATATAATGTTTGGCTACTACATATGCTATTATGCTACTACTAGAATGGCCAAAATATAAATGAAAGTAAATGAAAAAAACATTACAGCATATGTGTCTGTATGTAAAAGACCTATATTAATATTGACTCCGTGAATAAAAAATAAAAATGTAAGTAGATTTAAGTGAGGAGCACTGTGATTTTTTTTTTTTTAAAGTAAAAATAAGTTGTTAAAGATTTATCAGTAATGTATTGCTGCGGTTACAATGTCATTTTCTCTTTCACGTTTATTCACGTTCATACCATGTGTTAGCGAAGTCCTTGTACATCATTAATTTTCTTATTAGCAAACGTATCTAATAGCAGAGCTCTTCTTATTTATTCTTCTCAATCGTTTTGAAGCCTGTTCAGCCGTCTCCGGCCCTTTACAGCATTTACAGATACTGCGGTTACGCCTTTGCGCAGCCAACAACCGTGATTGAGGGTTTTGTCATGCACCATATATTAATATGTGAAGGGGAACCTGTTACATGCATGTACTACGATCATGGACGCACCTCTCAGTGCTCTCACCCTATCTCACCCCTGGGGGCCACGGCATGTCCCATAGGGACATTACAATGGACATCATGCATACGCATGTATATATGCAGTGCCGCGGCCCCTCAAAGCATCGCGCTGCATGAGGGGGCTCGTACAAAATACCTTATGCAACGGCGCAAAATGATGCATGGCTCTGCATGGGGGGGGGGGTTATGCAACGCCGTTGCATAAAGTATTTTGTACGAGTCCCCTGACATGCATGCACGCTTGCAGTATACTGACTGTGACAGTCTGACATACGCATTGAAGCAACACAATGTGTTTCAGGATGATCAAGTTCAGGACAGGGGGGGATAGTGCAATGCCAGGGTCGATTCACAAGCCACCTGGACAAAGTAACTTGCCGACCAACAGAATCAGCAGCTCCGTACATGCACGTCAATCCTTCTGAGTTCTGATTCGTTGAGCATTCAAATCCCGAAGCAGGAGATCGAAGTCTAGCTGTTGAATCGATTCAACGTGCAGCTGGGTGCTCTCTTTCTTTGAACTCCCTCGAGATCTGCCCAGTAAAGGATCAACAAGGTGCACAACAGGATGGAGAAGAACGACCAATATGCGATCCTCGTCAGTCGGTCGCAGTTGGTCTCGTTTTCTGTGTTTTCTGTGTTTGTGCGTATACACCTGTGTGCGTGTGTTGCTAAAACCTCATTTTTCGTCAATCCTTTCCTTGTACACACATGCTTGCAGCCCCCCGACGGGAAGTGGTTTGGAAAGAGGGTTCGTTTTACGGAAAAGGGCGAAACCCAAGAGGGGGACATCGTCTGTGCGAGGTTGGTCTTTCTGTGAGACAAATGTACGTAGACGGCTTTTACCCATCGATCATTTGATCGCAATTTCTCCTTGCTGCGTAAAGAGGGAACTTTGAATGACCTAACGCCTTTTGAGACCATTTGTTCGAAACTCTCAGCAACACGGTCTGGGGATCCGTTTGGACGTTTCAGGTGGGATCCAGAGGGGGCACAAACTTGCAACAGAGCCGGGCAACAGATGAAGACTATGAACAAGTCAACGGTGTTGCATGACCCCCTGTTGTTGTTTTGCGCGTTTGTGTTCCCTTGCAGATCCGACCGGGCCGGTGCCCTGTATGTCGTATGTGGCAACCGGGACGTCGATGGATGGAAGAAGGCTCAAGATCTGGAGATAATAGGTGCACAGGAGCAGAAGACAACCGAAAATCAAGGTCTGTATGTCGACTTCTACCTCCAGCCCGGAGGTCCAACGTCCATTGAGCTGCTTCGGCAGTATTTGCTGCAGCCTGCACTACCATTTCTTGATTCTTCTTGTTTCGAGTGTCAAGCTGCTGAACAGTGTCTCACAGTGAAAGACTTTGGGATTACATTTCTGATTTAAACTGTGTGCTGCTGTTCCTGAACCATATCGATCGAGGTGACATCACCGTGACTTTGCATGTGTCTGCGACTGTCCACACTCAATCGCGTGCTTTTCAAACGATTTCTGCAGGAAAGGGGTGGGACGAACGATTCAGACAGAAGCACCGAGAGAGGACTCTGGTATGCCCATCGTAGGAATTTCGCTCGCTGCACTCTTTGTGCCCTTTCTGATCTTTCTGGTGTTTTTCGCCATTGGTTTTTCGTTTCTGTTTCTGTCGTTCGCTCCTGCAACCACATGCAAGCAACCCTTTCAGATCACTGGTCTCTCTCATTCTATCAGTCCTTCATTCTACACGCATCTATCAACCACATTTAGTCCGCTTTCACCCCGTCACAGCTCCAAAAGTTCCTTGTTGCACACAAACCCATTCGGTCCACTGATTCTTGATGAGTCTTTGGCCCTTTGTTCTCTCTCTCTGCAGGTGCGTTGTGTCGAAGAAATGCAGATGGGTAGCGGGGGACCCTCCCATCCAGTGAGGTATGTTCTGTGCTGGCCCTTTATCAGCTCGCCTTCAGGCTCCTCTCTGCTTGCGTTGATATCGGCAGGATAATCCCGGATAGTCCTTGTTTGATTTCGTCTCTATCTTCTTCTTTTGGACTGCAGATACTTCTCGCCAATCCCCCTCAACCTTCAGTGGCGCCAGTGTCTCTTCATTTGCCCGCGGTGCCTCGCCATGGAGAGGTACGTCAGTGGGCTGTCAGGAAGGTTGTTCACGCCTGCAGGGCTGGTGCTCGCGGCTGTGCGATACAGAAAACAGGGATGGATGCACAGACGGCCGAGGGGGTAGACGGACAGATATGGACAAACAGACAGGCAGACGGTTAGAAAGACGGACAGACGAACAGGCATCATCATACATATACAGACAGACAGACAGACATAAAGGCAAATGAGAGAGGCAGAGAAAGACGGAGGGACAGACAACCGGAGGGCGTTGACGGACAAATAGAAAGACCGACAGACGGACAACCGACAAACAGACAAACAGTGTAACGCAGACAAGCATGCAGAAGGAATGTGAACACGAAAATGGGCAGACATCTGCGCTGGTTGATACTCGCCGGTTGTCAACGGACTAGCTCATTGATTGACTGACTGACTGTCTGACTGACTAACGGATTGACGGCTAAAGTGGCTGCCAAGTCCATTCACTAATTGACTCAGTGAGGCGGCACTGAAGCCGCTGTGAGACCGAATGACTGACGGCCCGATGAATGAGTGAATGACGGACCGATGAACGGACAGTCAATCAACGGATTTGCCGTATCCGTTTCCAACCAAGTGCATTCATGCATGCGCACGGAGACAATTTTTGTGCAGTTGTGCGTCACGCCTGAAGGCGCACGAGGAGGCATGCCCTGCAACGGGACCCCCAGGAACGTGCATATAGCGGTGAGACTTTTCTCTTGTTCCCCCCTCCCCCTCCTCTCTCTTTCTGTCTATCTGTCTGTCTGTCTGTCTGTCTGTCTGTCTTTCTTTCTTGCTTTCTTTCTTTCTTTCTTTCTTTCTTGCTTGCTTGCTTTCTTGCTTTCTTGCTTTCTTGCTGTCTTGCGTTCTTGCTTTCTTGCTTTCTTTCTTTCTTTCTTTCTTTCTTGCTTGCCTGCTTGCTTGCTTTCTTGCTTGCTTGCTTGCTTGCTTTCTTTCTTTCTTTCCTTTCCAGCGACTCCGCTGCTTTTGCGAGCTTCGTTTACACAACTCTTTGGACTTGTCTCCCTTATTTTTCTGCAAGTGTAGTACCACTTGTGCAGAGACATAGACTTCATTCAAACGACTCAAACCTCCATGCAATAATTGAAAGTCCTGTCCGGCCCACTGTGTTCACTGGCCTACCTTGACCGTCTGGCAGGCGCTCAGGGATTCAAGCTTTCGAGGTGTCGGGATCCGATCAGATCGAGTACGTGCAAAGACTCTTCCTCCTGGCGGCCTTGGATCTTAACTGCAAAACCCTAGAGTGAGTTGCTCCACAAAGAATGGGACAGTTGTACGCCAAAAAGAGACATTTCAGTTGCGAGTAGGAAGGAGATAATGAAAACGAAGAATGCTGATCTCGTGAGGGTACTTGACTTGACGTTCAACTTGAGCTGTAGATGTGATTTTCCCCTGACGACACTTCAAATTTGCATTTTTGTACCTGCAGGCAGGAGGCCGAGAGCTTCGACGTCTACGTCTTCTGTCTGCCTAGGGATGAAGGTCAGAGGAATGCAAAGTGCTTCTTTGTGCTTCTGGAGAAATTAAGGGTTTCCGACGCCAAGGAATGGGTCCATTGCAAGCGTGTCGCTGGATAGATAGATATTTTATGTTCCCTTTTCCTCCAGACGCGTGGTCGATTCACGAAGTTTCCTGAGCCACTCTTTCCAGTTCCTGGGAGTGACCCGTGAATGCAGCCGCATTCGGCCGCTTGACCGGTGTACATCATATGCAGATCCGCAGCATGAGGAAGCTACATTTGTACAGGGGCGTGGGAAAGGAAAGAGCAAACAGCTATGTGCAAATATTGAGTAGAGTATTCCAGCTGTAGAGAAAGACTTCATGTGCTCCCTTTCTGCAGGTCTCTTCACCGCAGGCTTTTTCTCGAGAGAAAAGAAACAGCCTGTCGCAAAAGGCCATAGACCCAACGTGCTGAGTGTGATTTTTACTTTCTACTACGTCAGTCGCGCTGTCTCTGAGCTTCCCAAGGAGCTCGTCTGCATTGACTAACGATTGTTTCAAGCGCCCTCTTTTCCTTCATACCGGTGTTCAGACAGAATGTCTCTGACAGCTAATTCGCTAACTTGAGGTCGTGCGTATGCATGGATACATGGAGCTGTACGTTGCCATGTGTTTGATACTTTACATCTTGGTGTGTGCGTGTATCAGGCTCGGAAGCTTGGCCTGGGACCCTTTATGACTGACATGGCCTACTCGATGGCGGGGGAGCGAGGACGGATAGGTCAGCACCTCATTATCAAGACAGAAAGTAAGCTGATTACTGATTTGAGACTTTCTCTTCAAGTATATGGTCGCACCGTGACGCACAGTCATGCTGTCATGCTGACAACTTTGAAGTTTTTCTGCCACAAATTCCAAAACGACTCATTCGAGTAATATATATATTTATGGCTATGAGAAGGTCTTGCGGAAACCGACGCGGATATGTCTGTGATGTCCCGTGTGCTTCATCTAAATCTGATTGGATGGAATCTGCAGGATGTCCCGAGGGACCCCTCACTCAGGGGGGAAGGGCACTCTTCTGCACAAAGGTTATGAGAATGATCTTTGGAACGATGCAAACAGCCGATCAGACTCAGTTCACGGTACAGGTGAGCAGCTGCCTGCCCGTATGCTACGTCTCTCTGTCTCCCCCCATCTCTCGCTTGCTCGCACCTGCACGGACGCACGCTTGCTCGCACGCACGCACACACACACACACACACACACATACATACAAACTCAACTTCCCTGTATCCGTTTTCCGTGCTTGCTGATGTTCTATTCTTTGCACCTCTGGCCAATTTTCCTGTCTTGCCTTACCTCTGCCTTTGCGTTTTTCTCTCAAGCATTTTCAAGCCCTGTGCCCGAACTTTGTCCCTCCCCGCTGGTGCGTGTATTCGTCATATCGTCATGTCGCTGAGTGCCCCTGTGGTCCAATTATGAGTTCTGTCTTGTGAATACCGTTACGTTTCTTTGTGCACTTTTCCCTTGTGACTTGCTCCAGTCACTGGTCGAAGCCTGCGATCTTCCACTGATCAGCGTCCTGGACACCCTCGACTTCTTCGGTTGCCTGAGTGATGACGGGAAGACGGCAAAACTGCCCACTGGAGACACGTGAGTACAGAGTGATTGTGGGACTGGCGTGCCGGGACGCGTCTTTAGATAGTGGCTTGAGCTCTCCATTCTTATCTGCGTTTGCAAATGCAGTGTTGTAGAAAGGCACTTCATTGGTTTACAAGAACTTTTTGATGTGAGACGCCAGCTTTGGAGACAGACTGAGTCATCATGAGCGAAGTAGAATGTTTCGCACAGAAAGCAGCAAAGGAGAAGTCGTGGGCTCAAAGAAAATGACTGTTGTCAGAAGGGCAAGCGTTTCATCTTTTTTGCTTTGTGCCGTCTTCACATGCTTGCAGGAAACAGAAAGTGTTGGCTGAAAGGAAAATGAAGTTCGACAGAAGCTACCTCTAGTGGACCCCTAAAGTTAGTCGTTATCAAAAAGGGTCGACAAGTGCTTGAACTGTGCTTCTCGTTGGGCTGCAGGGTTCCAGTGATCTCCGTCAGAACAACCACTTGAGACTCAGACCACTCGAGAATTGACCAAATGAGGATCAGCTAATACATATGCACGAATGTTGCTCTCAATGCAGACTGCTCGGACAAAGCGGTCGCTTAGCGAGTTCAATTGAGGGCGACAAGGTGTGGAATGCAAGGGGATTCAAAGTTCCGCTCAATGCCATTCCAAATGTTGGAGAGCCTGGTGGACACCACGGGTCCTCATCCTCCTCCAGGTCAGAATCGATGTTTCAGGCACTAGCTGAAAAGGCTTACGGACCCCTCTACAATTTCTTCATGTCTCTTAGTGTATGGTGTGGAGTGCGATTGGCCGCACCCCTCAAAAACTTCGTGGCACTCTTTTGACAACCTTTGCCGGGTTTTTCAGATGTTTGTTGTGATTCGCATTTCACACCTGTAACGTTTTTGCGCTCTTTTGCAGTGCGGCTGTCGCTTCTTACAAGGGGAAGATTCCGAAGAACCTCGCGGAGCTGCGGGCGAACAGACGAAACAAGTCCTCGTCCACAAGAGACCGTCAGTCAACTCTGCTCCCTTTGAACCGTACCGCATGATCTACGAGGAGTGATCTGCTGCAAGTTTTCATTTAATACGGACCACATGCCCAAGCAGCTTCTGCGCCCTGCCTTTTGTTTTCTTCAGTCGTTTGTGTGGTGTGGGGAGTAAAAGCTCTTGGTCAGGTCTGGAGCGACCCCTGCACACCTGTCGGACAGGTTCTTTGGATCTGTGCCTTCAGGAGGGTGTCTCGTGCTCCTTGCCTTTGCTTGTCTCCCTAAATGCTTCCATCTGAGAGCCCTTCTTTCTGTTCTCCTTCGATCGCTGCCTCGCTCTTGCGCTCTCGAGATTTTTGTTTTCTCGCGGTCTCCAGATTTTCAAGATTTTCATTCTCATTTTTGAGACTTTCTGTCTGTAGATTGTTCGTTCTTGTTTCTCTCTCTCTCTGGTTGTCTGTAGATTTTCGTTCTTGTTTCTCTCTCTGGTTGTCCGTAGAGTTTTTGTTCTTGTTTCTCTCTCCCTGGTTGTCTGTAGATTTGTTGTTCTTGTTTCTCTCTCCCTGGTTGTCTGTAGATTTTTCGTTCTTGTTTCTCTCTCCCTGGTTATCTGTAGATTTTCGTTCTCGTTTCTCTCTGGTTGTCTGTAGATTTTCGTTCTCGTTTCTCTCTCTGGTTCTCTGTACATTTTCGTTCTCGTTTCTCTCTCGGACTTTGTCAAGAATTTTGTTTTCTGGCTGTGTGGCAGTCTCTAGATGTTCGTTCTCTCGCGTTCTCCCGCGGTGTCCAGATTTATGATCTCTCACGGTCTATAGATTTTCGTTCTCTCTCTCGCCGTCTCTAGATTTTTGTTCTCTCTCTCGCCGTCTCTAGATTTTTGTTCTCTCTCTCGCCGTCTCCAGATTTTTGTTCTCTCGCGGTCTGTAGATTTTTGTTCTTTCGCCGTCTCTAGTTTTTTGTTCTGTCTCTCGCGGTCTGTAGATTTTTGTTCTCTCGCGGTCTGTAGATTTTCGTTCTCTCGTGGTCTCTGGATTTTCATTCTTTCGCGGTCTGTAGATTTTCGTTCTCTCGTGGTCTCTGGATTTTCATTCTTTCGCGGTCTGTGGATGTTCGTTCTCTCTCTCGCCGTCTCCAGATTGTCGAGTTCTCCAACCGCTTTTCAAGTTCGCAGTTTACATCGTTCTCAGTCCAAATTTCCGGTCTCTCGTGTCGGTTTCGGTCAGAGTGCAGCAGTGAAGTGACAATGCGTTCCGCGAATGCCTTGTGCGTTCACATAAATCTGATTGGCGAACACTTCTTTACTACCCTCCCTTGTACGTGAAGCCGCGGAGGGCGCCAACTAACGGTCTGCAGGTGCGCGTGCGTTAATTCATTTGCCGCACACGCAACACTGCAGTGAGATGATTCCTCGCTGGGGTCTCTCTCAATGACTTTGCTGCTGAATTGCTGCACTCATCTGATGACGCTCGATCTTTCTGTCTCTCTGCAGGCATAGATGACGAGGAGCCGCATGAGAGCGCATCGCTGGAGTCTCACAGAGGGAAGGCCGGTCATCTGGAGGATTCAGAGGAGGATCTGCCAGCGTGTGCCTCGGCCTCTGGATTCTCTGACTCTGCGACTTGTCGTGTGCTTCCTGACGGTCAGTTTTTTTCTAAGGAACCTTTCGAATAGTTTTCACTTCCCTCCTCTGCTTGTCGTCTCTCTTACACTTGAATTCCTGGCACTATTTCAGCGTGTTAGCTTTATTCGCCCAAACTATTCTGGTTCCGTTACCTTTAGAAGGCATACTGCGTGTTCTTTCTTCTTCGAACTCTATTCTTGCTGGGTTGCTCTTTCTATTTGTTTTTCCCCCTATATCTTGGACTTTAGTCTCGTGAAGGGATTGGTTCCTAATTTCAGTTTTTGAGCGTTCTTCCGGCTGAGCTTCATGCTGCAGCCATCAAGCAGCTTTCTTTTTTTTTTTGTATGGGTTAGAAGCAATCGGTAAGTGCCGTCCCCTTCCATTTTTTGGTTGATTCCGAGCATTGCTTGCCCGCCGTGTCCCACTGCAAAACAACTGAATGCAATTATAGTCCCGCTCATCCTTCTGTTCTTTTTTTTTTGTCGGTTTTGCTGTGCAGGCACATAGGTGACAGATCAGATTGAAAGACTTTCACTTTTGCTGTTTCTTCAATTAATTGAACTCAAAAGTTGCCATTAAAAATTAAAAGCTGTTAAAAGCATATGAACACCAGCATAATGTTTACAGTTTTTTCACCGTTGTACACACAACAACTTCAATTGCAATGCTTGCAGTGAAGTTCCTTTTAAGGTCTTTTATCATCAAAAATAATTCATTCATTTCAATTCAAATTCGTACTCAGTGAATATTTATGTATAATCATATAATTATAAAAATAATTTCACTTTAATATAAATTCTAAATATCATATAAAGGGAACTACATTTCATTTGATAGTGGTTCTCCAGGTGGTTCTATAGCTAGGCGGAAGTAGAGACAAAAATTATAAATTAACAATCTAAGTAAATTATATACAAATATCTGTTATTTGAACGGTATATATATATATATATATATATATATACGCATTTGGTACAAAAAATATGTAGAACGAAATATTTTTTCAAGGTTTTTATTGATATGATGATCCGTCTCATCATGTTTGCCCTCTATTACCCTCAGCAAGAAAGTTGAAGAAACTGACGTCATTCAAAAGTTAGAAACGTCCAGAGCTCTTTTTATTAATTGTGTTTTTGAACATTTTTATACAGAGAAATAAGCAAAACGGTACAGAATAATTAATGGTAAAAAAAAAAAGATGACAGATGTACTTTTTTACAACCAGATTGGTTTTCAGCTTAATCCAAAAAACTGTCACACAAGAAAGAGACACTCCCTTCAACCTGACCCTGACTCCTCTGTAAGAGATCAGATAGAAAATGAAGTAGCAAGTTTGTTCACGTACAGCATGCTCCAAAAAGGATAATAGAAAGATAATGTGACTTGATCGGCCTACTAGGTGCATAACTAGCAAACACAAATTCTCACTGTCACTCTATATCAGCTTCTACATGTCAATTAGTCGAAGACATACGCATCATGCATGGCTGCGGTACTGCTGAGCCCACACAACTTAAATGGTTTCATTGAGGCCATCTCTATCTGTGCTCAGTCTGGTTCCGATATGTTCTGTGGCTGATCAACTGTAACTCAAATTTTATTATACCATAACGGGATACGCCCAACCAGTTGGGTGAGTGCCTCGGGAGGCTATTTATGGGGTCCGCTAATATTTGATTAATGCACACTATCGGGGGCTTGGGCATGTTTTGTATGCTGCCATGGGGCGGAGGCCACGGAAACACGTGCGAAGTATGCTATTTGGGACCGCGCGCGTCATATATATATTTATGTGCAACTCCGTACGAGTTACTTGAGGGGCACGCATGCGCAAAGTAATTAGCGATCGCGGGATTCACGGCTTCGTGCGAATTGCTTGAGGGGTACATTTTAGAACTCGGGCGACACCGCGACCGTGACATGCAGAGACAGAACCGATCCCCCGGCCAGCCCCGGCCCCTAAAATGAAAAAATGTGTTATGCGAATGCGTGCGATCTCAGGGCCTCTCGGCTGATCTCAGAGCTGCCCCCCGCCTCGGGGTAGCTCGGACTGGCTCCGACTGTCTGACATGCACAGAGTGCATGCACGCGGGGGCTCGGAATGCATGCATTGCTCGCTTAATTGCATGTGCGAAAATTAAGTGTCTGACCTTGCTGACACTGCCCGTATGACAGTCTGTCTCCCGAGCTTCAATCATTGACAGTGATGAGTGACGTAGATCTCCAGCTTGGACTTCTTCTGTTATCGAATCCGGCACTGGACTGGCAGATCCACACTTGTTTGCTTTTGGGCCTTCCTGTGGACTGTCACGAAGCCCATACAGAGGTGAAACTCTGCGACCGTTGTCGACCGATTTGCTTTGAGCCGTAGCTCTGGAGTAATGTGCTTGTGTGGCAGAAGAAGGAAGTGAAAGTCCATGGAACGCTTCTGCTGTGCCGTGCTGCTACTCTGCGGAGTAACCGGTGCAGTGGGCGTGAAGGATGGTCCGAATTTCTTCAAAGAAAGTCAAAAAATTGTTTGTGACTTCGACAACAGATCGGAGATCTACACGAATATCCACTCGGTCCTCGACTTCAAGCCTCTCCTCTCGGAGTTGGATTGTATCTTTGCTTTAGGCAGTAGGACAGACAAACCCCCCTTGGGATACTTCTATTCTGACGTGTTGCATGTCGTCAATACAGAGTTTTGGAACGACCTCATTCAGTCCCTTTGGAAAGGAAAAGCAGGGCTGCTCACCCGTTGTGCGAAACCTGACGGCACGGAGCAGCAGCTTCCCCTTGTCTTCAACGCGATGATCTCTGGGCCTGGTGCCTGGGGAATCTTTCGATACTCTGACCTGACCAGTGGGCACCCTGTGAGAGAGGGAGAGTACAGAGACGATCTGGAAACTCTGGTGATAGACTACGACCCTGACCTGGACGATAGATGTCCGGATCAATACCCAAAGAACAAAGGATCCCAGGTTGGCACATATGTATGCTGTTGTAGACGCATACCTATGTATGATATGAAATTCAGTGCATTTGGATGAAGTTTGGTCGTCAATGCTTTGCGATGTCCGGATCTCATGCTATGCATGACGGCTTTTTGCAGGCTTATGGCAACGCCAACTTGTCAGGAAGGTTGTTTCCTGGTTTGCCTAGTTGGCCTGTCAATGCGATCCTTGACTTTCTCCGCTTTGTGGGCCGCAATGAGAAGGGCCACGCGATTCTTTTGGGCCGAGCTCTGTTCAAACAAACCGGGAAGGCAGAGGAGACAGACCCTGTTTGGGTGACTCTCGCGTGGTTCTGGCTGGTGACTGATAACCCGGACCTGACCTTCACTCCGCCCGCCGCGCTTAGGGGCATCGGATACGGAAACAGGCCAGGTAAATGATGTGACAGCAATATGTCTTCTGCATAGTCTTTGCATCGAAGCATCAGCAGGGCGATGCCAAACAAAACACACAAGCACGCACAGAAAGTGTGAAAGCATGGGAAAAGCCATCCCTGGGCAGGTTCTCCCGGTACTTGAAAAGTCTCTTCTGTCTGGATGGAGCAAAGCTAGTTGAGTTATGTTGATGGACGGCCGGCATGACGGATATTTTTTCAGAGCTGTCGGCAACACCATCCCGCCTGACGTCTTTCTGACACCGCGCCTGCTCACTGCATGCCTCTGGCCTGATGTATCCATCCATCCCTCCCTTCTTTCCACCCTTCCTTCCCTGCAGCGGGAAACACAAAAGACGGCCCGGGGCCTCTGAAGGACTTTCTGACCTCTCCGTTGACTGACCCCTTCTTCAGGGAAGACCTCGA
Source organism: Chromera velia (assembly GCA_018398765.1). NCBI lineage: Eukaryota > Chromeraceae > Chromera > Chromera velia. The sequence continues at coordinate 727 of JAHBMJ010002388.1, read as the reverse complement.
GGAGACGGCAGAGTTGAGGACCAAATTTATTCTCGAGAGTCTTGGCCACTTCTCTGGTAAAGTGGATCAACGACCTGCATGATCGATCGATTGATTGTCGAAAGAAAAAAGTGTAGCTAGATCGGCATCTCTGCTTGTGATGTGGTAGAGATCAGCTGCAATCCTTACAAAAATTTGAGGTTCTGAACAACAGACAGAAGTCCGCACTCGTATATGACTTTCTTAACTGAAAGTAGTCATCATTCGCGGAATTCGACAGCAAGGCACAGGCATCTAAGTTGAGGGTGTCTGTAGCTCTCTCTCTCTGTCTCTCCCACTCCACTCATCCCTCTCCTAGCTGCTTGCTTGCGTGCCCTCTTCGTTCACTTTGCTTTTCACTAGTCCTTTCATGATCGCAAACAGATAGAGAAAGAGAGTCTGTACTGTACGTCGTCCTTTCTGTCTGCTGCTTGTGTGACTGTCTGGGTCTGTCTTGAAATGGCTTTTCTTTGTTACTTTCTTATTCTGTCAGCATGCATGCTTGTCTGCCTGAATGTTTGCCTGTCTGTACGTGACTGGGTGTGTCACAGTGTCTGTTCAGGTCTTTATCTGCACGTGTATATAGCCTATGCCTAGACAAAGATGCATACCGGCCCGATGCAGGACCGATGAGACCCTGAAGAAGTATATAGCTGTGTGTGCACAAAGATGTGCGTGTTATACGTCTCTCTCTCCCTCCCTCCCCCCC
>JAHBMJ010002387.1:0-19353 GCA_018398765.1 Chromera velia | reverse complement strand
CCCCCCCCCCCCCCCTCCCCCTCCCCCTCACCTTCACCCTCACACTCACACTCACACTCACACGTACTCATATGCACGTACTCAAACTAGCAATCACACAAGGCTAGCACACAAGGAGATTCAAGGAGAAAGAGAGAAACTCTGAGCAAAAGCGAAGATCCGGCATGATGACAAAAATCGTGACGGAAGAACAGAACAAAGATCACTGCGCATTACATCCGTGATTGCGTCTTTCTTTGGACCTCAATAAAGTGTGGTGTCGCTTCCTTCTCTGCATGTTCACACTGAAAGATCCAAATTCTCCTGCAGGCAGGTGCAGTCTAACCGAATCAGATCAGATCCACTTCTCTGTCAGATTCAGATGAAAGGACTTTCGAGTGTTCACAGAGGATGCCGGAGGATTATAAAAAGCAGGGCCGGGTGCTCCCTTATTTTCTGGAAGCAGCTGTCTCTCACTCGATGACCTCAGAGAGCTGCCGATCCCGGCCTGCCAATTGGTACGGGAACCATCTGGAAAACCCGGCTCGTATGCTCCGGGTCCCGGGAATCTGCGATGTTTCCCAAAGAACCCCCCCGAGCCCCCCCCTACAGTGTCTGAAAGAAACATCGAAGACCCCCGAATTGAACGACTCGAAGGGCCATCCCATCCCCCTACAGGGGCCACATCGTAACTAGAGGGCCCCGGCCGTTCTTCTGTGGGGGCCCCCAGGGTCCTCAAGAACAGCTGATCTCCTTTGAGACTTTTGAAGTCTCCAGTCACTGGAAAGTCCCGCACGTTGACTGACCGTTGAACCCTCCCGAGGGGTGGGCAGAAGGCAGGGGTTGTCTTCGTCCTTGGAGGCGAAGTGGCACTTCCACCCAATTCATCCTCAAGCCCCTCAAACGCCCCTTTCTTGCTGACGCTATAATCTCCTGGGGCCGGATTTGCGTTCGTTCTCATAAAGCCAATTCGTTGTGAAGTTGACCTCAGGGATGGACCTGCCGGGTTGCTCGTTGGCTTCTTCTCTGCTGCTGGGTACTGTCCTGGACCTGGAAAGAAATTGACAATCGGCGGGCCGTTGCAACTCCAATTGGCAGGTGGGTGGAAGGCAAATGTGTTCCCCTTGTTGAAATCTCTTTTTTTGGACAGATGTGATGGAGCGGAAGTGTACGTTCCGGGACCAGGGCCTGTCACTGGTCTGATGAACGAATTGTTCCCAGTACGGGTGGATTTAGAGATCATGGAAGTGTACCCTCTCTGATTGAATGTCAACGCACTCCGAACATCCTGCCGAGAAATCAACGGGGCTTTGTATGTGCCGGGGCCCGGGTTCTCGTTCTCTGTGGCTGTAAAGCGCAGAGCCCGACAGCCAAAGCCTTCTTTCTCTCGAGGCCCCGGAAAGAGAATTGTCTCCACCTTCGACGGAATAGAGGAAGGCGTGTGTGTGTGCTTTAAAGACGTGCGTGAAGCTGCACCCTTTCGAATTTTTGATTTCTTTGCTTCGCCTCTTCCGCAGGTACGGAAATTTGGTTTGGCGCCACCTTGCTGCATTTCCAGAAATTCAGATGAGTGGAACTGAGTGGCCGCGTTCGCACGTCTGTGCTACATGCTGGAAATAATGAGAGACACTTGGTGTATAAATGTGCAGAGTAGACCGTTGCTTAGTGGTCGATTGCGACCGTTTCACATGCCTTCAATTTGTTTGGGAAATGCAAGGTGCACGGATCTGAGTGTCTCATTGCGTCTTTCAGGAAGCACGTACCATGCAGTTCTCGACTCAATCCAGACTTTCCACTGACAGCAGAGAACGATCGATGCATGCAGGCTCAAATTGCAGATAACTAACAAAAACGACCATGCACAAAGTAAAATATATATTTTTAAAAAAAAATTTAATTCGAAATTTTGCTATCGCGCGCGCATCGCGCGCGCGCGCTTAAGCAACACATGCATGCACGGAAATACTCGCGGAGACGCATGGAGACGCCAAATTCTATATATTTGACGGACCGATCATTCGATCATTGAATGCATGTCCGACATCCACAGATGATCCTGTCACGATTCCTGTGCCAGACGTACTGGTCGGAATGATGCATTCATATTCATCCGAGGAAGTCCAATCAATCCGTCTACATGCTCTCAAGTCCAGCACATTTCGTCACAGGCTGGTGCCCACGTCTTCTGTTGTAACGGCAGTTGAAGCGTAATTTTGTCTTGGATCCTTATAAGAGAACTCCTCTCACCTGAAGGTGGCCGAATTTCTCTTTTAATTAATTTGCCAACCTGAAGTTGGCGACCGGATGGGAAGTACGACGAGTGTATGGCCTGGCTTCTTGGCCTTTCTTGTCGTGATCTGTTGCGCAAAAGAAGACTCATTGCGGCATGGAGTTGACCGTCGTAGTCCAGCCGTTGCAGCAGTCTCCCCCAGGACTGAGTCTGGGGTTTCGTCTCTTGGTCGGAAAAGGGGCCGGTGGTCTCTCAGAGACTTCAGAGACTTTGTGGCTGTTCGCACGAGCCCCCCCGGCCACGAAGCCTGCTGGCATTTCAAGGGCCACCTCAGTAACGCAGTGAATGGAAGGCTGATAGCGGATGTGGAGGGCATCCAGGTAGACACACTGCTGGAAACTCAGACCGTTGTAAGCCGGGGTCCGGGGCCTGAAAAACAAGAAGGCCCCGGCAGAAGTCGCACACTGAGAAGGAGGACACACTGGGCCTCTCTTCTGTGCACTCGTGCATTTGTCCTTTGTCATCCTTTGACCGGAGACGTGATGGACACGTTTCGGCATCTAAGGTCGGGACCTCAACGGCAAGTGAAGAATGCTGGAAACGTGTTCGCATCCCATGTGAACATTTCCCTTTCAGAGGAGGAGGGGTGCCTGAGTACGTTGACGACGTTCCCTCCCGGACACTCCCTGCAGACAGTCAGCCTACAGCCGCAGTCCTCATCAAGAGCGGAAGCGAACCGGGTAGGGTTGTTAGTCACCCCCGCAGTTTCCACGTACACTTTCTCCGTGCGCACAAAGCTGCCTGACCGTCTGAGCGGTAGAACGCGCGTGGAATCTGAGGATGCTTCGGCAGCAGCTGTCAGAGAAATTGCAGAGGGAGAGGGAGAGAAGGGACGTCGAAAGCTATCGGACTTTGTACAGTTCTCAGCGCCCCCCAAGGCGGGTGTATTCTCTGTTGAGAAATATTCCTTTTTCAAGCACCGAAGTTTTGATGTGAGGAGAATTGGGGCTCTTTTTTCTCTTCCTGAGAGATTAAAGACCAGACGCCGCAAGGGAGGGAGCGCATGGGGGTGGAGTGCCAAACATGAGGAGAGCGTTTCGGGGGGGGGGTGTATGAAGGGGGCGGCCGCACCGTTTGTGCGATTTCATCTCGCACGAGAAGGGGTAGTTGGGAATGACCCCAATGAGTCTGGCAAGGGCCCCGTTCGTGAGGGCCGAAGACTCGGGGTTACTCTTGTCTACTCGCGTGCAGGTCCCGGTCCATCTTGGTACGGACCGGGTTGCTTATGTCGTTTAGATTTGGAGGGGATTAAGTACCAGAGCGTGCGCGACATACCTGAGTCGACACGACGGAAGCTCTGGAGGGTTCACACGTCACTGATGGAGGAGGGACCGCCCCGTACTTTCGAAGAGTTCAGGGCGATAGCGGTGGAAGGGCATCCGTGGGGAAGGTATAGACGGAAAGGACCCTTACGGAAGGCACAAGAGGCGGCTGCCTGGATGCTTCGAAACATTGGGTTGGCAGTACGGTGAATGCATAGCAATTTTTTGTTTTGATTATGAACTAGTTTAATCATGAATCTAGTTATGAATTAATCTAGTATTCTAACTAGTAGTGATAAGTGATTTAGTGGTCACGGTATTCGATTCCTCTCATTTAACTTCTTTTTTATATAGTTTCACTATCGATCATGCTTATAGTATCATGCATGCAGTTTTATTAAGATGATATATAAATCTTACTGTAGTAATAATATCATTGGCAACACTTTGACATTATTAGCGAGAAGGCCTAGCACGCGCAACCAATCAATCAATTATAATCAAATCAATCAATCACAAAAAATCTTAAAATATTTTTAAAATAAATAAAGATGCTCAAGAGAACACTGAAAAGTGTGACAAAGTGCATTGATGTTATAGGATAACACAAAACACTGACTCTAGGCTAAGACTGCTACGTGTCACTGCGGTACTGCATGATTGAGCACTTGTTACAAAGAGTTGCAACGAGCCAACGACTAGTGCAACGAATGCTTAGTCTCATTTTTTTTTAAGGTCTTTACGACTACGGTGACAGCGTGGTTTTTCTCTGCTCCAAAAAGGTCGAGGTTCTCTAACACGGTCATAGACAGTCTACCTCTCCAGGGAAGCGTACGCGAACAGCAGGGTGGAGGCGGGTCATTCTCGAATACGGAAGGGAGAAAAGAGAGACGGGAAAGATCACTGATACATCTCTGTGAAGTCAGAGAGGTGTTCGTCCAAACAGGAGAACATTGGAAGACGGTAAATCGAGGCGGGGGGGGACAAAAAGGGAGAGCGTGTGAATGATGGCTGATCCGTGAGGTGGATGAGAGAAAGGATTCGTTTGAACTAGATGCTCCTGGGCCGGTTTGTTCTCTTGTATGGATTCAGGCACAAACGAGAAGAAAGAGAAAGGAGGAGAGTCGGACGGTCACGCATGCCCTTCCAACTTCCGTTCTGTGCGTTTGGATTTCTGTTTTTTGTCTGAAACTTTGAATTGAATGAAAGGGAAAGGGTGGAACAAAATAGCAGTTGCTTCTTTCACTCGATTTTTGTGAAAAGTTTTTTCCGTTTGCGCGATTTCCTTTTCACTGGCTGGCTGCTTAGAACGGAAGAAGGGCTTCTTGCCGCGACTGCTCGGTCTTTCCTTTCCTCCAGTCGAGTCGCCTTTCTTTCATTTCCTTTCACCGCCTCCCTCAATCCCACAGAGATGACCTTGAAGGACACGCAGAGAATACCCAAAGGACCTTGTGATGAATGAAGGAGAGGGCTGAGGGAGAGAAGGGACAAATGACACCATGACCAAAGGAACAAACAATGTCTGATTTGAGTCCTTTTCTGCCCCCCGGATCGTTGCGGAAGATACGACGAATAAATGAAGGAACGAAAAAGCGGAACTGAAATGTCGGGGTCGGGTCGAGAAACCACCACCTCCTTCCCTTGACGCCGCAACGCCATCACAGTCATGAACACATGCGCACTTACGCAGGCACCTCGACAAGGAGAAGAGATCAGATGATTCTTTGTCTCTTTTAATTCCAATTAATTCTCATTCCATTTGCGTTCTTTTTCGAAGGTTTGGTTCCTCTTTCGGCTCTTTGTGAAAGGACGAACAGCGAAGCAAGATCTGTACCATCACCCCCTAGAAGGAAGTGGCGATTCTCCTTCAATGCGGCCCCCCTCCGTTTCCTGCCGAGTGAAGAGAGACGGGAACCTGTCGCGAGGACCCATGTCCGCCTTCGGCCTTGTGCTCTTGCGAAGCCACACGAGAATCCAGATGCTGTATGCATAGATATCACTCACACAACACACACACACACACACACACAGAGAGAGAGAGAGAGAGAAACACAGATCACATGAATAGAAGGACGACACATCAAATCACGTCCACGAAAGCGAAAGGGGCCGGACTGTCTGGCTCATTCCAAAGAAGTTCAGCTAGGGGCTCTTCTTTTGTTGTCTTTTGTTCTTTCGGCTTTGCCCACAACATTACGCCAGCCTTCAACTCACATCCAATAGAGAAGAGAAAACACGAAAAAAAAAATCCTTGATTCACAAGTCCAGACCCTCCCCCCACACTGTGTCTACGCATGTAGCTGTGTGTGTGGGTGTTCAATACGAGCCGCCTGCCCGACCTGAGTTCTTCCAACCGTTGTGTCTCCTCCGACAGCGGCCCCTCTCTTCAGATGATTTGACGAGGAGGCCGACGGGATGGAGAGCAGAGCCGGGGCCACTGCATGCCGAAAGGAAGAAGGAACGAAAACGAAGACGAATGAGAACAGGAGGGGAGAGAAGAGAAGAGAAGAGAAGAGGAGAGAGCAAACTAGAAAGCCGCCAGAAGCACTTCAGAGTCCTCAAGGGACGGCCAGTCAGGGGAGGACGAAAACGAAAGAGACCCACCCCGAAGCCTCACTGTATGGAACAAGGCGGAGCAAAAAGCGTGCAAGCTCAGGGCAAGCAAAAGACTCTATAGGAAAAAGGACGAATGCGCCCCTCCCTCCCTCGACATTCAGGCTCACCTTGTTGTTGCTGCCGGTCTTCCGTGTCCTCTCCCTTCTCTGCCTTGCTCTCCTTCTTCTTCAGTCGGGCCGCTACGAGACTCGTCATGCGCAGGTACGCCTGCAGCCCGTCATCGAAACAGCGCTCGCATTTCACGAACCACACACGCACAAACAGATGCAAACGGAAACAGAAAAGGCGCAGGAAAAAAAAAACAGAGACGTCAGGGACTCGCGTGGAAACACGCTGTTGGTTGAGAGAAAGAAAGAAACAGGAAGGAAAAAGTGTCCGTACGCACATGCAGAAGACTTGGGGGGAAGGTCCGTAGAGAAGCCAAAACCTTGCGCAGCCAAACAATTTTGAGAAGGGAAGGGACCCTCGTTTACAGTAGGAAACTAGGCGAGCAATGGTGGCCGCAAGCAAGGACATTTCAATCATTTCCGTGTTCAAGCGATTTTTTTCGTACTTCTGCTTCCCTTCTTTCTCTGTCTTCCTTGTGGTCGCTTCCATTCCTCGCTTACCTCTCTCTCTCTCTCTCTACCTTGCAAGCCCCCAACTCCCCCACCCACCGACCGACCTGTGTCCATTTCTGGAGGCTCTCGGCGAGTTCGGTCTCCGACTGGGGATTGAAGAAGGAAAAGCACTCGCTGGGCCTGCATGTATGCATGCATGCATGCACACTCAGATCATCCTTTGATTGATTGCAAGAAGGAGAGAGAACATCGATCGAGAGAGTACGCGCGAAGGAGCGAGAAGGAAGAAGGAAGGTACAGGCACAGAGACAGACACACGGACAGACGCACACACACACACACACACACACACACACTGAGAGAGAGAGAGAGAGGGAGGGAGGGGAGGGAGGGAGAGAGCTCTCGAAACAAATCAAGAAACCGAGGAAGGGAAGAAAACACGCAAAAAAGAAGGGCAGAAAGAAAAAGAAGACTAAAAAAAAAAAAACATCAAGAAAGGAGAGAAAGAAAGGACGGGAGGGAGAGAGGAAGGAGCGGAGGGGAGTGGAGGGGAGGGGAGGGGAGGAAGGGAGGAAGAAAGAAAGATACAAGAAGAAAGAAAAAAGGAAAGAAAAAAAAACATGTGAACAAAAACAGCGCTTCTCGAGCTCACCCACTGACTCTGAAAGATCGAGTTTCCCTTCTTTTCTATGAGCTCGAATGGCCACAGAGGACTTGCTCTGACTCTGCAACTCCTCCCTGTTTCCCGCTTGCATTTTCATATGTTGTTTTTTTGTGCTCGAAGAGAGAAGAACGAAGTCACTCTGGTGGTGAGAGAACAGCTGCAATCAAATCAATTTACCCAGAATCAATCCACAACTCTCTTTGCACTGTGATATTTCTTTCTCCCACACAAGATGAGGAAAGGTGCGTGCAACGAGCGGATGAGACGAAAAAGGGAGACTAGAGGCACAGGAGTCTACACACACAGAGAAAGTGAGAGACAAATCGACACACACACACACACACACACACAGAGAGAGAGAGAGAGAGAGAGAGAGAGCGAGAGAGAGAACAGACGCAATACAGAGGGAACAACAACAAAAAGAGGATTACAATCAGGGAAAGTGACAAGTGGGCAACGGCTCTGGCGATTAAATAACAGGAACAAGGACGAAATGCGGCAGCTCTCGGTCTCTCTGCCCATGAAGATTCATGCCACGGTAGCGACGTGCACCGACGAAACGAAGGCCAGAGCAGACATTCGAGCGAGAAAAACTCTGACGGTCTCTCACAAACCAGCAAACAGATAAGGACTGACCGAAGAGAACCGTTCGTCTCCCAGTTGATTCAACGCCTCTGCATTCACAGACACAAACAAACAAACAAACAGGAAACCAGGAGAGAGATCAAGAACCGAACTTCACCTGTGATACTTGGAGAGCCAAGCAAACCCTCTCCTTCTCACCTTCCAGTTCCACTGGCTCAGCTTCAGATGCGCAGAGATAATACTCAAGGACAGAAACACAAAACAGAGAAAGAGACACATGCAGACAGACAGACAGGCAGGCAGGCAGACAGACAGGCAGGCAGACTGAGGCCCACCATTTGGACTCTCACTCTTCAGCTCGCGCCAACGTTCTTTCAAATCTGCACACACACACACACACACACACACACACACATACATGTACACACAGGAGTGGGGAGGGGGGAGCGATGGGATGTGCATCGGGAATAGATTGACGCGTTTGATTGATTGATCGCAGATGCAACAATGTGATGTGGTCCCCCGTTCGACATTCTGTTCACGAAAAACGTAGGGACGTACGAAGAGAGAACGAGACTCTCGCACAAGAATAAACAACAAGCTATTCGTGTCTTGCAACACTAATCGCCCCTCATCCCCCCCCTGCCGACCGTCTTCACTCGATGGCTGGGCGTAGATCTCGAAGGCAAAAGCGAAGGGCGTCTTCAGCTTGTCATACACGTAGTCGAGGCACGTGCCAGGACAGTTGTACCCCACCTGCATGCTCTCTCTCTCATCGGCAGATTGCAAAAATAACTTCTTTCCTTTTGGAAAAACATTCAGAATCCAAGAGAAGGATCGCATGCGAGTCACAGCTTCCTACAATGTGCAAACTGTGCATTGACTTCAAGTCATGCGGGCATAAAGCTGAAAAGGCAAACACAGAAGCATATGGGCAGAAATAGAAAGAAAAGGGCCAAATGGTTTCCTTCCAGAAGCCTCGACGGGACAGCGGAGAGGATGCGGACAGATGGGAACCGGGAGGGCAAGAAAAAAGAAGATTCGATCAGGCGCTGAGTGGTGTGGGGGGAGCATGTGGGATCGGTAGGGGAGAAAGGGGGTCGAAGAAAGCATTCTGTTCTCGTCCATTCAAAAAGGCGGAAACGATCCAGGGAGACACCACGATCACGTCCGCACACTGCAATAACCCCAATCTAAAACGCAAGAAAACAGAATTGGGTTCAGCGCTGAGCCTGGCGGGAAGGAAACTAATCGCACAAAGGAGGGGCAAAAACGCAGGTCTCTATGCAACGACTGTGTCGAGAGCAAACACACAGAAAGTGCCAGTCAAAAAAAAAAAAAGCTCACGCAGACAGCCAGCTTCAAAATGCGGGATACACACGGAAAGAGGTCAGACAAGGCACTCACTTCTTTCCCAGCAGCACCAAAAGGACATTGGCAGTATTTGTCGTCAAGATCTCTGCAACAAACAGACAGACAATCAAAAAGAGGTGAGACAAGAGTGTTTTGAGGCGAACAGAAATAATTCCCACAGACCGACAAAGAGCAAATCGGATCTCAACTCAAAAGAGATCGACTCCCCGCAGCCTAAAAAGAGAAAAATCGACTCTCGCAGAGTTTGAGGAGAAAAGGACAAATAACGGCAGTCCACACGCAGAGACAGACAGGACAGATAGATGCACAGAACCAGAACCGGGTCAGCAGGAGGAACTGACTGTAAAACGTCCAGCATGCCCGCCTGATTCCTCACAGCCTCTGAGCGGCTGTACGCCCTGCACACACACGCGAATGAACACACATACACGCTCACATTCTCTCTCTCCAAACCCCCAAAGGGTTATCTCTCACACAACCACGGCATCATTCCACTGTGACCATCCAGGCTCCCACCCAGAGAACAGACTGCCTCCTATCCCCCAGAAAATCAAAGTCAAAGACAAGACTTCAAGAGAAGAACCACAGCCAGCGACACTACCTAAAGACGGAAAAAAGCAGGACAAGACTGACCCTGTGCCTGAGGACGAAGAGAGGGAGAACAACGTCAAGAGCGACCAGTTCTTAACAAACACACGATACTGTCCTCACTGTACAAAAGAGGAGTCCAAATGAAAGGCCACGTCAACTTCGATGTTACAAAAACAGGCCAAGACGCAAATCAAACCACAAAGGAAGAGCCGACCGACCAAGGCATGTACATCCCCAGAGTGCCTGAGTGAATCGTGAGAAACAAAGAGGGCTGCACAGATCATGACGCATCGTAAAAAGGTTCAAGGGAGGTGAGAAGTCAAGAAGCAAGACATGATGGGACGAGGAACCAAGAGAGAGAGGGAGACAGCGAGGGAGAGAGGAAGATATTGAGGTATGGGAAGGGAGGAAAGGGCGGGAGACACACAGACAGACAGAGAGAGAGAGAGAGAGAGAGCAAATCAGAGGACACAGCCTAACGAGACGTACAGATAGATAAGGGATCAATCCGACAAAACTTTCACATCGATGGAAACGGGGGAGCCACTTCGCATTCTTCTTTCCTTTCTTTCTTCCTTTCTTCTTTCCTTTCTTCTTTCCTTTCTTCTTTTCTTTCTACTTTCCTTTCTTCTTTCCTTTCTTCTTTCCTTTCTTCCTTCCTTCCTTTCTTCTTTCCTTTCTTCTTTCCTTTCTTCTTTCCTTTCTTCCTTCCTTCCTTTCTTCTTTCCTTTCTTCTTTCTTTTCTTCTTTCCTTCCTTCTTTCCTTTCTTCTTTCCTTTCTTCTTTCCTTTCTTCTTTCCTTTCTTCTTTCTTTTCTTCTTTCCTTTCTTCTTTCCTTTCTCCTTTCCTTTCTTCTTTCCTTTCTTCTTTCCTTTCTTCTTTCCTTTCTTCTTTCGTTTCTTCTTTCCTTTCTTCTTTCGTTTCTTCTTTCGTTTCTTCTTTCCTTTCTTCTTTCCTTCTTTCTTTCCTTTCTTCTTTCCTTCCTTCTTTCCTTTCTTCTTTCCTTTCTTCTTTCCTTCCTTCTTTCCTTCCTTCCTTCCTTCCTTTCCTTTCTTCCTTCCTTCCTTCCCTGCTTCCTTCCTTCCTTCCTTCCTTCCTTTCTTTCTTCCTTCCTTCCTTTCTTTCTTTCTTTCTTCCTTTCTTCCTTCCTTCCTTTCTTCCTTCCTTCCTTTCTTCCTTCCTTTCTTTCTTTCTTTGTTTGTTTGTTCCATCCCACCCTGTCTTCTGGTCCTCCCCATCAACTCCGTCTGCTCTCTTCAGCACCGACAGACACAAACAAAACAAATGCAGTCCATTCTCCAGCAATCAGCCCACGGAGCCTCCCCTCTCTCAGGAGATCCGACCGTCTCGGCACTTCCCTTTGCCCCCGACACAGCAGAAAGAGGAAGGAAGACGGCCGACCGAACAAAAAAACCAAATCAAGAAGAATGCACAAAACCCACACGAAAGTCGTCCACGGCGTCCCGAAGAATTTGAGTCTCCACCTCGCTGCACGCAGCCGTCCAGAAAAGAAGAGGAGGAAGAAGGGAGAAGGAGGGGGGAAGGGAAAGCTTTGATAATACTTTTGCCCCGGAAGCAACCATCTGAAGCAAATGTCGAGTTGAAGTCTTCGGGGAGAAGGAGGGGAAAGGTTGCAAAGAGAAGGCAGCCACATCGGTGCAAAGAAAGCTTTGGGCGCGAAGGAAAAGGGGACAAGGGTGAAAACGTGCCTGCCAGTTGGTGTGCGGAATGTAGGAGGAGAGATTCGAGGAGAAGAAGAGAGGGAAAAAGGGAACCGGTGGGTGAATCAAATTCTCCCCAACCACCCAACCAACCTGAAGGGTGAGGGTCCTGGATTGGTCTCTGCCGACATCGCACTGCCGTCATCAGGCTGCACACAGAGGAGGAGAAGAGAAGAGAAGAGGAGAGCTGAGAGGGAAGGAGAGACGGAGGAAGGCCATGCATGGGAGGGTGTGCGCAGGCTGGGACGGGACATGTTCGGCAGCTCGTTTCCACAGGAGGAGACGTCATAGACAAAAGTCAAAGGACAGAACCGACAGACGGCTCAACCGTCGACGGTATACCGGACAGGAGGAATAAGAAAGCAGAGCGACAGGACAGTGTTGTACGAAGCTGTACAGTCAGATCTTGGGAAGCAAAAAAGCTCACAGAGATATATGCCTTACACTTTTTCTTTTCTTTCAGTGGCTTGTATATTCGCCTCTCTGTCTAAAGGCTTATTGAGGGTGCAGATCCACAAGGGCAGAGAGAGCACACAGAGACAGACAGACAGACACACACACACACACAGGTAGAGGGGCAACAAGACAATCACACACACACACACACACACACACAGAGAGAGAGAGAGAGAGAGAGAGAGAAACACAGATCACATGAATAGAAGGACGACACATCAAATCACGTCCACGAAAGCGAAAGGGGCCGGACTGTCTGGCTCATTCCAAAGAAGTTCAGCTAGGGGCTCTTCTTTTGTTGTCTTTTGTTCTTTCGGCTTTGCCCACAACATTACGCCAGCCTTCAACTCACATCCAATAGAGAAGAGAAAACACGAAAAAAAAAATCCTTGATTCACAAGTCCAGACCCTCCCCCCACACTGTGTCTACGCATGTAGCTGTGTGTGTGGGTGTTCAATACGAGCCGCCTGCCCGACCTGAGTTCTTCCAACCGTTGTGTCTCCTCCGACAGCGGCCCCTCTCTTCAGATGATTTGACGAGGAGGCCGACGGGATGGAGAGCAGAGCCGGGGCCACTGCATGCCGAAAGGAAGACAGAGAGAGAGAGAGAGAGAGAGAGAGAGGGAGAGGAAAAAAGAAAGAGGGAGAGAGAGAGAGGGAGAAAGAAAGAGAGACAGCAGACCTGCCACTCCTCGTCCCAATTCCGGTTCAGATCGACCTCTGCATTCATTCATTCATTCATTCATTCATTCACTCGTTCATTCACTCACTCGGTCATTCAAATGAGCAAACTGACGCTTGTTAAACAGACGTGCAGAAACACAAGACGTCAACCGCAGCTCCATGAAGAGGTAATCAGAGGGTCTGCGGAGGGGAATGGGAGATGCATGGAGAAAGGGACCAATGGAATCGAAAAGAGGAACGAACAGGGAGGACAACGTGTGAAAGTATTGAGAGAAAATTCGGGGTGGAGGAGGGGGGGAGTAGAGGAGGTTACGAGCTGTATCATTCAGGCCGGGGTATCTCCTCTCCTCTCTGCATTTTCTTTCAACGTCCTCTCCCAAAACACCAACACACTCACCCCTCTCGTTCCCCCGAAGACAGTATTCGCCCTCTTCGACTTTCTTTCTCGAGATTGGGTTCGCATTGGCCACGATCAAAAACTCCGTTGTGTCCAGGAGAGCGCTGCATGGATGCATGCATGAATGCAGACCCCCCCCAAGCAGAGAGTGAAGGTGGGATCAATTCATTGAAGGATTTATCGCTGCGTGGATTGCATTGAAAGGCAGTATAGTCAGTGCTTTGTTCCCACATGTCGATCATACACAAAACTCCCACGTGTGTGTGAGTGTGTTACTGCATTTGTGTGAAGCATAGGTAAATCGAGTGGGTTGTGGCTCGATCAATCAATTGAGCATTTTCTTCTTTAAAAAGCGTGGAGAAGTGCCCATTCACCTGGGTGCATCGATTGCTTTACACAAAAAGGCAACCGAGAAGGAAGGCAACTTTCCTTCCTTCCTTCCTTCCTCTTTCTTTTGGAAATTTCCACTGTCCTCCCTCCAATTGCACCAGTTGTATGCCTGTGCCTTTCTTCATAGTAATACATTGCAAGTCCCCACCTCCCTGTGTGTGTCTTCGCTACTTTTTCCACCTTCCCCCTGCACCCCAAGCTCCCCCTTACAGTCCTGTTGATGGGACAGTCAGTTCTTCAGTGAATCAATGTGACAGAGAGTCCGAAGAAAATTCAGCCGACCTCGCCTCGTTTCGGAGATCCTTCTCCTTCCCACAGAGAGTTCTAATGAAGTGGAGGGCCGACTCCGGAGAGATCAGTCTGGACAGCAGAAGTCAGACAAGACACACAGACAGACAGACAGACAGACCATGCATGAAGACGGGGAGTTCATATGTCAGTATCGCGTGGACAACATTCACGGCTCCGCCGAACCAGCAAGGTTCGAAGGAAGAGGAGGAAGAGAGCACAAAAGGAGAAGATTCTGGCCGGCAGGACCTCACAGGACAGTGCAGGGCAGGGCAGGGCATGACGGCTCTGTCAAAGGGAGGCAGACAGAACTGTGTTGACTTGATCAGCGAGCTTCCTTGAACTTCATCTGAACAACACTAAATAGACATAACCACGGGATTCCGCTGTTGAGTGCCTCTCTGACGCTGCAGGCCTCTTCTTGTTCGTATGCTCTGACTGTGTGACGGAACAACTTCCTTCATGAGTGAGTGATCGGATGACCGGACCATTCAAACCAGTCGTTCCTGAGTTAACTTAACTGTCTTTCATCTTCTATGAGCAGAAGGCCGGATGCCCTGTCTCTCTTGTCATTTCCCGGTGTCTTCTTCTATTCATACAAAATCAGAACAAAAAGATACTGTGGAGCCACCCGAAGGATTCCGTCGACTTACTCTCTGGCATGTTCCCCGAAAAGGAAGAACGCCCTGTTCTGAGCCGGTTCCTTGCCTTTCCTTTTGATTCGGATGAAGTCAATAAGAACAACCAAATCATCAGAGTCGCTCGAGGGAGAGGGGCGGCTCTCGGTCTTCTGCAGAATTCAAGAGAGAAAGAGAAAGAGAGAGGCACGCGATGCAGATTCATACTCGATCATCGGTCCTCCGCACAATCTCGAACAAGTCCCTTTCAATGTCACTCGAGGGGCTTTCTGTTCCTTCGTAGAAAGGAGGCGGGAGTGACTGACCATGGAAAGCTCTGGGCAAGAGTGGGACAATGCCTTTAGTTCCTCATGGATCTGATCTGTTGTATGATAGAACCCGTACTCGGAGACCAGGTTTCTGCCCTTCTTTGAGGAGGCTTCTTGTTCACGGAGGCCCGCCACTGCCACAAGGCAGAGGAGCAGCCACACAGACCGGCCCACCATGTCCTACACCATCAACACTTCGGTCGGTCAGCACAGCTGCGCCCCCGAAGGGCACTGGTGGGTCTTCGAGCAAACGAAAGTGTGTCAAGCAGAATGAGTGAGACGGAAAGCAACGAAGATATGAAAAGAGTGATCAGGTACGACCACTGCTGATCCTCCCTTCAGGACAACCGTCAGTGTACACTGTGCATGCATGCATCAAGAACAGCAGCTGATCGGATGGAAGGCGCTCTTTATTGAGCAGTAACAGATCGAGTTGAGAAATCTTTGGAATGTTCGGTCGAAAATTGTGACTGTTGCAGCCGCCGTCGAATCGAATATCCGCCTAGCTCCGAAGGCCCGCCACGGCCCACGGCAGATTTCGGTGGGCGCCGAAGGCGCCCGCGAATAGTTTTCGGTGACTTCGATCGGAAGTTGGAGAAAAAAACAGGCAGCGCCCCGAGAGTACTTTGGATAACTTTGGATTTGATACATAAAAACCTAGGCTGTAAGGGGTCATTTCAGCACTTTTTGGTTAACTACTTCTAATAACTTCAGGATATACTTCACTTTATATTATTTCAGAGTTTTTTTGAGCTTATGTTAGCTGACACATTACGTATATTAGCTATCCTTCATATCATTTTCATTACAGAACTAGGCAGATATAGAGAGAACACACACTCCCAACGTCGCAAGCAAAAAATAGTAACTAGTAGTAACAAGTGAGCTTCAATCTGTTTCAATCGACTTTATCTCTATTATTCTCCATTGTTCTCTTTCGTATATAGTGGTACTACTTAGTCCTAAACTTAAAGAAATCCTTAAAAATTAAAACTATTTAGTCCATTGCATACAATAAATTACTACTGATTTAAATTTATCTTAAAAAAGTAAAAACAGTCACCATGTTGTGTTGCAATAATGGAAACTACGGTGCACAAAGAGTTGAATACAATATTTTATAATGAAACAAATTTGCAGGTATGCCCCTAAATTTACCATTATGTACCATAATCCGTCGACAAACACTTTTTGGTCAAACTAGCTATAAAAGTGTTTTTTTTTTTTTTTGAATGTTGTTTTGAGATTTCTGAAGTGTAATTAGAAATAACTAGAAATATACAGTTTCTAACTGTTTTTCTGTTTCTCCGGTTTTTTATTTCTATCAACCCAAGAACAAGTTTGAAATATTTATGGGCGACGTATAAAAGCAAAAAAAATCTTATTCCTCCTCTGCAAACATTGTTGGTCCCAGTCCCCCAGGGCACAACATTTTGCATTCCCGTGCCCCCTGCAATTCAAAGTTGTTTTTATTATGACTTACCAGAGCGGTCACCAAAAGGTTTGATCTTTCCCCCTGCTTTCTCTCTTTCAAATGAGTCCTCCTTCTCCACAGTTCAACGTATCTCTTTTGCAATCAAGCAGTGAACTTCTACATGCACTCTTCACCGACAGTACGGCACTTTTTTGGTGTGACATACCCTGAACCAGGGTTACGGCGTGAATCCCCTCGGATCAGATTCTGTTGTTGCGACCAACTGGTGGAAAACCCCGGGATCTGAGATCATCATCATCCCTGAAGTCTTCTTGTGACGCTCTTCTGTCAGATTTCAGTCTCCACCTGACTTATCACGGATGCGGGTGCAGATACACATGCACACATAGACGGACGCAAAGAGAAATGGGCAATTAATGAAAGCACGGAACGGAATGGAGGGACCAGGAAGGAGTAAATGGCCGGAGGTTTGCAAATGAAGCTTTACACTCATGCAGTAAGTAAACTTGTGCCGCGATGTGTTTGGTGAATTGAGTGTTAAAGTGCGAGCACAGCCAGCTAGTCTTGACATGCACAGAAGGAGATACAAAACATACTGACTGAGAGAGACGGAGTGGTGAGGCCAGCAACGCCAAACAGAGTGTCTCGTCCCAGCATTAGCAAGTCTTGGTACCTGCACGCAAAAGCATAGGGAAAGCGAAAGGAAGAGATAGAAGACACACACACACACACACACNGGGCCAAGAGTCTCAGACCATCAGATAGACAAAAAGAGACAGAGACTCTGACGGAGACAGAAAAGCACAGAGATTCGACCATTCATGGATCAAGCAAAAAGCCTGCATTTGTATATGACTGAGAAAAGTGCCCGGGAGAAACAGTAAGAAAAGGGGTAAAACGATGAAACAGGTGCGGAGCTTGAAGACGATGAACAGGATAATTCCGACTGATGCGCAGACACGCAGATAAATGTCAAAGGCATCTGCCTACCTCATGAAGTGTGCATACGATCCAAGAAAGAACCAGAGAACCCGGTCCACTCTTCTAGTCTTCCTTCAAGTACGTCCCCTGTCCTTTCTCTCTCTTGTGCCACCTGCTCCTCTGCTTCTGCTTGTGCTTGAGCTTCAACCTCGGCCTCTGAGTGGGAGTTTGCATCTTTCATCTCGGGGGTAGAGAACTCCACGCCAACCTGGACAGATTTCTTCTTCTGATCTATCTGCAGGTGTTCATCCTTTGTGCCTCCGTCCCCTTGTCGGAGTCTCCTGCCAGAGAGTCCAGAGGGCAAAGTCTCCATCACCCCCTGAATGCATTTGCAAGCAGACAAGCCAGCAGGAGCTACGCGATCTTCCCAGTCAGTGTTCAGTCTCTGCTCTCTTCTTGTCGCTGCACGTACATCCATCCTGCTGTGTATTACTTCCGCTTTCAAAAACAAAGACTGGAACAGGAAGATGAAACTTGTGTCTGTCTCCTCGATTCCGCTTCCCCGCAATCTCCTTTTGGCTGTCCGTATACCGTGCAGCCCGCTTCGCTTCACTCCACCCTCTACTCCTTATCCCCTTTCCTTTGAAGAATAGACCAACCAGCCGATGGACGCACAAATCTTCAACAGTCTCACGAGCAATTCAAATTCCTTACCTTCAACCCACGCAAGTCCAGCAATTGCAAGAAAAGATCAATCAATCGATCAGCGAAGAAAAGAAAGGAAAAAAGAAGACCACTGACAGGCCTCAGAAGGAACCAAACTGCCGACCTCATGGTAGCGAACTAGGTAGAAGGTCACTCCAAACATGCTCAAACCCGTCAATGAAAGCCCCAACACGCTGACTGCCAAGATGCGCTTCCACTCGTCACTTTCACACCTGCATGCTCGATTCGACGCTCGACCGGAAGAGAACAGGGGAGAACGTCGGATCATGCACACTCATGCTGCTTCGAGTACACATGCAGACCTTCCTCCATATGCCTCCCTTTCGTCACACATGCAGACCTTCCTTTCCATATGCCTTCCTTTCGTCACACATGCAGACCTTCCTTTCCATATGCCTCCCTTTCGTTACACATACAGACCTTCCTTTCCATATGCCTCCCTTTCGTTACACATACAGACCTGCCTTGGCAGATGCTTTTGTTTCGTCACACATCGGCCTAAGAGCCTAGTTGTGTGCCTTCTCAATTAAGGTAAACGACAGACACGGAAGGATGCCCTCGAAAGTCATCGCAACGAAAGTTTCAAAAAATTTATCAGGGGCCTTGACGTAGCTCGCCGGTTGGTTATGTCGCGTCGATTGACGTTATTTAGTGCGCGACGGTGCATGTTGGGGTGAGCGAATGCGAGCCAACTGATTAAAAAACAGGAAAACGTTTCGATTGAGGAAAGATGCATACCAAGAAGAAAGAGAGCAGAGTGAAACCAAGAATGCGCAGTCGATGAATAAAGCAATAAGTGCACAAAGGTCTCTAGAGGGGCCTCCTGAACCCTGGACCCAACCTGATTACCCCCCCACTTCTGAATCTAGCTGACCTAATAGAGGGTTCCAGCCAGAGAGAGAGACTACCATCAGCCCGTTCATAGCAGTCCCCAACCATGGAGAACCGAAGCACCAGAGGAATGAACATCAACCGGATCACCAGGATTGTAGACTGCACTTATTCAACAACCAGACGCGAAAGCATCTACATGCATGAATACAGACTGAAGACTCAGGGATCCGATTTGATCGGCTTATGCTGATGTACCAGACTTGCATATGCAAAATTACCCTTAGTGTCTTATAGATGAAAAGAAAAGAGAGAGGACCGGAAGAAATCAGAGGGAAATGTGCACATACTGATCGACGCACACGTAATCACATGCCAAGAGAGAGAAACACACGGAACGGACGACTAGAGTCATGCGGGGGCTCCTTGCATGCGAGTATTGTGAGAGAATTTGTCTTAAGCAAAAGGAGAGACTTGCTTACTCTGTTGCTTGAAAGCTCTTTGAGATCGCAAACTGGAGTCGACTGCTCCGCATGGCTCTCAATCAGAAACCCCCCCCCCCACATGATCATAACGGTGCGTGTGTACGTATTCTCTTGGTCCGTCCGCTTGCATTTAGTCCCCCCCCCCCCCCCCC
>JAHBMJ010002386.1:0-19483 GCA_018398765.1 Chromera velia | reverse complement strand
GGGGGGGAGAGAGAGAGAGAGGGGGAGAGAGAGAGAGAGAGAGAGAGAGAGAGAGAGAGAGGAAAATGCTGGTGAACATTTGCTTTGTTTTTGATTGGCATCGTATGGCACTACGTATGGGATTTTTTACGGAGTTGTCCACTTTTCTTAGAGACGGTTCTGCTTCTTGCCATTCCATGCCAGGTCCTTTGCGATCTGATGGCCCCGTTCGGGCTCGGAGCAAGTGAAACAAACAAACACATACAGAGAACCGCCAGGTTGGAGGTGGGTGGTCCCTCACACTCGTTCCCCTTTCATTTCAACTCTCGTTCGTTTCCCTATGTGCAGGTGTGCCTTTCCTTTGCATGTGACAGCTAGCGCATTTCTCAGTGTGCATGTGCGGATCGAACCTTGCATGGACCAGTAGATCACCGGAAACCGTGTCAGACAAAGAGTGCCACCACACACGCAATGTCATGCCTGCCCGCCCCGTGACCTGACCGTCGAGATGACTTTGATGATGTGTCATTTCTTTCAGGCCGCACCTGCCAGATGAAGAGGACAGAGCAACCCCGTTTCGGTCACCCAACGCGACATGCCTACCACATCCAGACACAACAAAAGAGCACGCATAAAAACAGCAACACGGCGGCATCAGTGTGCAACGAACAATGCGCGTAAAGTCACCACACACGGCACAAATGCAGACTCGGTCTGTCTCGCAGCTAAATCGAAACCGATCGGATCAGATCGGATGATCATGAAGTCGGCCGATCCCTCCTTCCTTCCTTTCTTCCTTCAGGCCTTCCTCTGCATCTTTTGGAGAATGGTCACCTTCGAGGACCTGAAGGGGTATCCCTGCAGAGACCCGAATGTGTCCATCCACATCTTCTGCAGCTTCGCGTGCGTGTACTTGTCTGCAAGCGCCTCCGCACTCGCCGTCTTCAGGCGCTTTCTGTTGACCTCCGCAAGGACGTCCCGAGTACCCCCTACTGAAATGCCATTGCAACCAGACGAGGCAGCGTTCTCGTCTCCGAACGGCAAGGCGCGCTTCTTTCCCTTTCCTCCTTCTCCTGTACCTGTAGCTCTCTGAATTCTCTTCACGAGGGTCTCCTTGGACGTACGGGGCTGCACCCATTTGCCCGTGAGGTCGCGGAGGATTTCTGCCAGCTCTGCGTTGGTTTTGTGGTAGAGGTCATTCGGCAAGACGCCGTTGTTCTTCTCCCTGATGGCGTCGAGGGACTTTTCGTGCGCAGACTTCTTTCCACTCGCCGCCCGGAAGGCAGCAATCTTATCGTACCAGTAGAATTCATCCATTCTGTTCGAGAGAGATGCAAGGAGAAATTAAGTCAAAAGAGAATCTTGTGCCGTCTCTCTCAGTGAAGACTTGTCAAATTCAGAATGGGTCACAGGTGGTGGCTTAGAAGCCAGCCAGGTGATGTGCGCGGATGTGGGGGGAAGTGTCACTGTCAGATCTGTCATCCATGACTCAGAATCAAGGGTAGCGTCGGACTCAGCGCCTGATTGTCGGAATTTAATTTGTCGGATCATATATATATATATATATATATATATATCGGGTCACGAATGGTCACGATGATTGCGACTCGAAGGGAGAAGAAGCACATGGGACATGCCGGGCCGGGCGCTTGAATCCGCGCGTAGGGTCGGGCCTCACGCGCGGCCGCGGCGCTGCCTGCATGTCCCGGCCGCCCCCCGCCGCCCCGGCCCCCCCCGCGGCCGATTTGTCTCAGACTGAGCGATACCGAACAATATTCGAAAAGCTATCAATATGATCGAGGAGGGTTCGATCAATTGAGGCTTGCTTAATTGGACGTGCACGTCGACTGTTCCGACTTTCCTGAATCAGTTGGGCCCTGGCTCTGGGTTGCATGCAGCTCTCTTGAATCTTCTCACCTGTTGTCCTCAGAAGAGACGCCCACCGCATGCATGACGGCTGTCCCGTCTCCGGTGGCCGTCTACCCGTCCCTTTCCTTCAGTTCATTGCGTCTGCAAGTCTGTAAGTGTGGCTGCGCTCAGTAGCAATGCATCTCTCCAGACAGCTGCTAATAAATCTCAAGAAGATCCGAGCGCGCGTAGAGACGACACTTCAACGCAAAGGCAACCCCCAGTTCCGTCCTGTGAAGAACCTCCTCACAGATCCTCCGAACATCCTGCACTGCCCCAAGGGCATCCCCCAATTCGGAGGCCTGTGGGATGTCAACAAATCGAAGGCGCGGGCCTTCAGGAAAGTCAACATGGCGGCACCCAAACGTGTGCGACGGGACTACACGATGAAGGACTGGCATGAGATGCTCGGCAGGTTTCGATTCCAGATCGATGGCAGCTTTGAGGGTGGGTGGTGGATCTGCATAAACTTCTGTTTTGCATTGTCTGTAATTTGTTTTTGCGATGTATTGACAGGCCTCAGCAAAAGTGCAATACATGTATATGTGAACTATCTAAGGTGCCTCCTTGTACCTTTTTCTTCCTCTTTCTTGTTCTTTCTTGTCCGTGTAGGCGACGGCGAGGTTTATGCCAAGGCGTTCAGGCAGGTGTGCGCCGACCTCTGGCTGGTCGGGTGGGTGAAGGCTCGGGGCGGTTTCGTGACAGGACACGTGAGTCAGTGAGTGAGGGGGTCAGTGACTGACTTACTGACTGACTTACTGAGTGAGTGAGTGAGTGAGTGACTGACTGACTGACTGACTGACTGACTGACTGACTGACTGAGCGACGGACTGAGTGAACAAATGAATGAGTGAATCAGTGAGTGGGCGAGTGGGTGGGCGAGTAATAATTGAAGGGGTAGGTGGCTGGCTGGCGGAGTGAATCAGTCAGCTAGTGAGTAAATGAGTCGCTAGTTCCATAAATTCTCATTGGTCTTTTTGAATTCGCACCTTTTCCGAATGTTTGCGTCCCGGCTTGGGACAGAATTGCGACAGGAAAGCGAATAAATTAAATGCGTCAAGGCATGTTCGGCCAGAATTCATCAAAATTCAGTACGTGGGTAGTCACCTGTTTTTTCCCTTCGGTCGGCATGCTGATGTGTTTTTTTCGCCTGAGTATCCCTGAAGAAAGAGAATAACACGATAAAGAATAGCACATCCCTCTACCCCCTCTTTCTGTTTGGATGGATGCAGCTCCAGGGGGACGTCTATGCATTGTCGCACATGTCAGCCGAGTCTTTTCTGCCGTAGCATTTGTTTTCATTCCATTCTTGACATTTTGATAATCCTTTTGGAAGACCTTCCCTCAACTTTCCGTCTCGCAACTCATCCAAGTGAAGGTCACTGCCCGTTGCCTGAACTTTCGTGCCTCTGCGCTTTTCTCAGATTTGCCTGTAAAACTGCGTGCCTGCGCGCTGTCTGTGTCTTGGCCTTCCTCTGTGTCTCCATATGGACCGAGGAAACCGATATGTGCCGGTGTCCTTGGTCACACACGCCCGGATTCCGTGCTTGGCCTTTCTGTGTCTGTGCATAGGGACCGATATCCTTTGTCACACACGCCCGGATTCCGTGCTTGGCCTTTCTGTGTCTGTGCATAGGGACCGATATCCTTTGTCACACACGCCCGGATTCCGTGCTTGGCCTTTCTGTGTCTGTGCATAGGGACCGATATCCTTTGTCACACACGCCCGGATTCCGTGCTTGGCCTTTCTGTGTCTGTGCATAGGGACCGATATCCTTTGTCACACACGCCCGGATTCCGTGCTTGGCCTTTCTGTGTCTGTGCATAGGGACCGATATCCTTTGTCACACACGCCCGGATTTCGTGCTTGGCCTTTCTGTGTCTGTGAATAGGGACCGATATCCTTTGTCACACACGCCCGGATTCCGTGCTTGGCCTTTCTGTGCCTGTGCATAGGGACCGATATCCTTTGTCACACACGCCCGGATTCCGTGCTTGGCCTTTCTGTGTCTGTGCATAGGGACCGATATCCTTTGTCACACACGCCCGGATTCCGTGCTTGGCCTTTCTGTGTCTGTGCATAGGGACCGATATCCTTTGTCACACACGCCCGGATTCCGTGCTTGGCCTTTCTGTGTCTGTGCATAGGGACCGATCTACAGTCAGTCTGGCGCTGGGACGGCGGAAAGGAAGCCCTTGTCTTGTGCTGAACTCCAGTTTTTCTTTTTCTTTCCTCTTTCGCTCATTTTTTTCTTTTTGTTTCATTACCTATCTTCTGCATTCCGACCTGAATACATGCATGCAGGAAGAAGTGGATCAGTGACCGGTGCGGTGACGGTGCGGCCATCGAGAACTATCGCTTTTTTGATGAGAATTTCGCAATTGCAGCCGTTGAATATACGTAAGTCCACACAATTCAGAAATGTCTCATTTGTATAACTGCTGATCTCACATCTGGAGGTGCAGTGGAAGTGTTCTTTGATTCATGAAGGAATTGAACGCACCTCAAAGCAACAAAACGAAAACTGGATCTCAGTAGACAGCGGACACAGCAAGGGAAGGGAGCAAAGATGCAAAGATTTCTTCCTTCATGAAGAATCGAGGCCGATCCTTTCCTCAGCTTTCTTTCCCAACTCTAAGAAGACTGTTTGACGCTTACTT
Organism: Chromera velia; assembly: GCA_018398765.1. Classification (NCBI taxonomy): domain Eukaryota; family Chromeraceae; genus Chromera; species Chromera velia. The sequence continues at coordinate 14,935 of JAHBMJ010002386.1, read as the reverse complement.
TCTTCCTGAATGCATACCACCACCTGCGTGCAGGAATTTGAAGATCGTCCGTGACCTGCGCAAACCTGCAAAGAAAAAAGAACACGCTTTAGTGGTCAGCGAGGACTGGCAAGACAGAAGGAAAGAGAAGAAAGGACAAAGAAATGACCCTTGCTGGCTCTTCTGTCACTTCCTCCCGGGGAAGCTCTCGCGTGAGCTTCAGGAGGGGACTTTTGGTCTTTGCATTGCGGTTACGGTCTTGCGCTCTCTTCCGCTTTTCCGCTGCAAATTCGCTTTTTTTTTTTACTGCTCGGATTCATTGCATCCGGTGGTCGTCTCCGCACATGCACAATTTCCGTGTCCCTTAATTCATTTTTTTCCCTTCGTTCTTGTCCGTGGTTGCGCATCCCTACGTCGTCCTCCTGTTCGATCGTGGTTTCCTTTTTGTACCCCTCCCTCTCACTCTCCGTCTGCATCCGAGCTGCATCCGAGATTCATGTGATATCTCTGAAGTCTTTTTCACACATACAGAAATTCTCCCTCTTCCTTGCAGCGACTCCAAAGTGAGATGAATGAGGAGGCACAGTTAGAGAGTGAAGCTCGGCGCAACGAAGAGCAGCAGTACCTGGATGATAACTGCGTTCGGAATTATTGATTCGAACAGTAGGTCGAACAGCGAGAAACAAACCTACGCATGATTTCGATATATATTTTTATAGTACACCATAGACCCAGTGATACAAATATATAATATAACTAGGATCGAATGTATAAGCATGCAGATTATTCTTAAAATTTTATAGTGCAATATATAGAGTATGAGTCTACTTCTAGGTCTACTTGTAGATCTGGCCGCCTCCCTAGCCGTCTCCAAATATTACCAAAAAGTATGAGAAAGCCCGAGTCTATTACTCAGTCTAAACTAATAGTAAACTTGAAACTTTAAGTTCATTATTCATTGTATTATTCAATCATCGTATATATATATATATATATATATATCGGAATAATGTAGAAGAAAGATATAGGAGAGGGTCAGAGAGCAATTAAACAGAAAAGAAGGTAAACCTTTTTTTGACAACACAGGTGTGAGGTATTGGGAGGAAGGAGGGCTTCAGATAGAGGAGGTAGATTTTCTGGGGAGTGCAGGGTTCGTGTCCTTCTGGTCCTCCTCTATTTTTTCTTCCTTTCTCTGGGTCGTAAGTGAAGAGGGAGAGGGAGAAAGTAGGGGTGGGGGGGGCGTATGAACTCTACAAATCCCATGATTGCCCTCCTTTGGTTTTGTTGCCCTTCCATGGTCCCGCCGGGCGTGTGTGGGGAAGAAAAAGACCAGGGAGAAGACCGCTGAGGGGGTGGTCTTTTGTGTGTTGCAGGTTTGTCTTCTTCGAGCCCATCACCCAGGCAGACCTCCCAGACAGAAAGAGACGGAAAGAGGCTGAGCTAGAGGCTAAGGCCCTAAGGGGTAAGGGAGTGTCTCTTGCTCCTCTTAAAGAGAAACGAATATCGTTAGTTTTCTCGGAGCTGCTAGTTTCTGGTCGACTCAGTATGGCCTCGCTGAGCGAGCTTTTTCATGATCGCTCCTAGGCTAGCAATGTATATATGCTCAGACTGCCTTTTGCCATTGGGACACGATGGCTGGCGGGTTAAGTCACCTCATTAGTATCAGTAATATCATATAGAGCAATATTAGCAAATTTAAATAACATTGAGTTCAATGTCTTTAATTGATACTAGCTCTAACCGTAACAATTAAAGGCCCAAGATAAATTATCAGATCATCATTCTTCTAGTGAAAGAGTAATATCAGTGGTCTAGCTAAGTGATGTAAGCATAGTGATGCTAAATCTTCTAAGGGTCTCTATTATAGACTCTATAAATCTTTTAGTCACTAGGCTAGGAACTAGGTGTTATCTTAAATCTTCCATAAAGCTTTCAAGTGAATTAAATAAATTCTTGAGATTCATATCTAATTCAACATCTTGGGTTCTAAAATATAACCTTTTAAACTCGTTTTAAATTCAATGCTTCAAGTTTTTGAAAAACATACACGTATACAAAAAAATGTTTTTGCTAGTAGTAGTATTTAATTTTGAAGGTTATAAAGTTTTACTTAGCTTTAAAAACATATCAATGTGTCATATGATTTTCCATTCTTAAAGTTTTAAAGTTCTCCTGTGACTCCATTCGACTGCCGGCTGGCGAGACTGACGTCTTTAATTCGTATTTTTTATACATTAGCCGGCCATCTATGACCGCTTGAGGAGCACTGGTGCATAGCTTTAGCCCCGAGGTGATCTGGGATCTGCCCATCTGTCCTTTCCTCGTGATTTGCCTCTGCTCTTGGACTTGTTCGTGGACTGCTTGCTCTTGTTCTTCGAATTATTTTGTTTCGCAGTCTGAGACTCAGCAGGAGTGTAGGGTGGTGCCTCGTCATCAAAATATCCAGGCAAATCCTGGGGATCGCTCTCTTGTCGGGTCGGTTGCCTGCGAGGAGTGCGGAACCCTTCCTCCAATGCAGCCATGCTCTCTTCCTCAGGCTCTGACCTAAGTCTCTCTCTTATGAAGTCTCGCCACGCCTCAGCCTCATCTGAAACCGTGGAGGACCCCCCACAGGACAGAAGAAGGACTGGGGCCCTCTCGTTCAGTGAAAGCAGAAAAGCGCCGTGAAGAGGGGCACCGTTCACACGCACTCTCATCGGCTTCACCTCGACCTGTTCAACTTCCTGCACAACAGTTGAAGCTCATTCGATCAGCAAGGAGAGAGGGCTTACAAACATGTTCGAAGGAAGGCAGGCTTTCAGCGCTGTTAGAAGAAAACAAAGTCCATTCGAATGGAGAAGGGACGAAGGGCGCTCCTCCGTTGACCTTCTGTCCTTAGGAGCTAGGGGTTCCACACATGCAGTGCACAGAGCTGACAAAGGGCCTGCATTTACTCGAAGGACCAACTTAATTTCGTCCACGTTTATTCTATCTACTGTGAAGATAAAATCGGCATCAGATGACAGCTTTCACTAACGTTTGGAAAGAACGGAATTGATAAGGGAATCATGCACGCACGAAAACAGGGAGCGGGATTGTTCTATCAATCTTTCTGAAGGCAGTGACACAGAGCTGCATTATCTTTGTCTAAAAACTTGATTTCAGCTTTGGGGGGAGTCTCCGTCTGACCTACCTTGTACTGGACTCTCCTGAGGCTGCAGCAACTGCACTTGCAGACGGCGTGGCTCTGTTTCCATGTGATGGTTCTTTTCTTGTCGTCGAACAGCACCACGATGTTTTGTCCCTGAGCACAGGACAACGAAAAGAGATGAAGATCGGCAAACGAATTGACGGTGAGCGTCATAAGCGATGATAAGACAAAACAGGGAACTCCAACCTTTCCCTTTCCCCTCTCCCACCCTCTCCATCGATTCTGCCAGACAGACTGTGCTTTCACAATGGACAAGAAGGAGGGGAAAGGAGGAATGAGGGAAGGAAGGAAGAAAGAAAGACAGAAAGACAGAAAGACGGAAAGACAGAAAGAAGGAAGGAAAAAAGACATACACACAGACACAGACAGACAGACAGACAGACAGACAGACAGACACAGACAGACGGGCAGGCAGGCAGAAAGAAAGAAAGAAAAAAAGCAAGAAAGCAAGAAAGCAAGAAAGCAAGAAAGAAAAGAAAGAAAAGAAAAGAAAAAAAAGAAAAGAAAGAAAAGAAAGAAAAGAAAAGAAAAGAAAAGAAAAAAAAGAAAGAAAGAAAGAAAGAAAGAAAGAAAGAAAGAAAGCGAGAGAGAGAGAGAGAGACGAAGGAAGGAAGGAAGGAAGGAAGGAAAGAAGGAAAGAAGGAAAGAAGGAAAGAAGGAAAGAAGGAAAGAAGGAAAGATGGAAAGAAGGAAAGAAGGAAAGAAGGAAAGAGGGAAGAAGGAAAGAGGGAGATTAGCGATTGCTCTTTTTCGCTCTCTTCTTCTTTTCGGTAGAAGAGAGACAAGCAAAAAGACCATATGTTTTGTTCTTTTTCAGGCAAGCAGGCGGAGAAGCAGATACTCGACCATATGCTTGTTTCTTTCTCTTTTGTGTCGAGAGACAGACTATATGTCTCTTTCTTTTCCCTCCTTCAGCCAGGCAGACATACCGAGACACAGACTCTACAAAAAACAAGCAGATAAAAGAGAGGCAGCTAAATGTGAGCTCACCTGAGCGCAGAGCATGATCCCGACCAATGTCAGAAAGAGGGGTCCCACCAAGAAGGCCGCCTCCAGAGAGAAGAGACCACCCCAACGGAACACGAAAAAGTAAATGAATACAAAGAGGAGCACGGAACCAATTGTGCACAAAATCGTCCCAATGCTTGCGAATGCGCACGTCTGAGGTGCTCTGGTTGTAAATTTCCAAATCTTCTTTCTCTCGTTGAAGTCAATTCTCAACTTGACGGCCTTGGTGGTGAGGTGCACTTTCAGATGGATCACCTGCCGGCCCTTTGTCATTGACATCACCTCCTCCAGTCCCTGTACTTTCATCTTGTCAATCTTCTTTACAATTCTGCAAGGGGGGCAGACATTCAGTATATCGACATTGAGATTTAAGCATTCCTTTCTACACTTGCTTTTGCACGCAAGCACGGATCCAATATTCTGCATGCCACAGTCGGGCGTGTACATAAACAAGAATAAATAGGGAGCCAGTTGGAGACTGTGCCAAGTTAAAGACAGCTCCGTAGCGACTTACAGGGGGAATGGACCGTCATAGCAGTCGTCTGCGGGACTTCCGAGCTTGACGTTTCGAATGAGCACATCGCCCTTCGAATTCACATCCCACAAAATGCCGAAGGGCTCGTCAATGGAGGGGCGCTGGAACGTAACTGTGCGGCTGTAAGACAAAGAAGACATCTCCCCTCCTCCTGTCCTAGACTGGGTATGCGCGACAGCCTTCCACGCAATTGTTGGAAGTGTTTGGCAAGAGGAGTTCGTCAAAACAACTGTTGTTGCAACGTGAAATCCTTGAACAACAGTTGTTTCTCCGTTGTGACAGAAGCACGGTCTCAGTCTGTCCTGGAAGCAGCGAAGTAAAGCTTGAATATTGATTGATAGATAGAATGACTTGCACAGGTGCACAAAAGCTGCTGGGAATCTGCACACAACCTCCAAGTTTATGTAGGCTTCAACAAAACTTTTTGCTCATGCTTGCAACGCCGCTCAGACTGATCATTGAAAAGATTTTTTTTGTGATAATGATTTTTAGTGTTGCATTGTATATATGCATGTCGCTCTACGCAGTTTAATTGAAAAGATGCATGCGTTTTGGGACTTGTTATGTTATGTTATGCAGGATCGGCGTACTGCGGGCATCTCCTCTACAGGAATATCCCACCCCTATATCATGCATAGTTTGTTTCTTTGTGTTACCCTGGTTCGCCTCCTGAGAGGGGATCGTCTTTGGGCAAAACTGCCGTCTGACTTAATAAATTACTTAATAACATTTGAACTGGACAGATGCTTACTTAATCCGATCTACCATTAATTAGCTCAACCGGTAGCATTGTCCCGCGGTAGAAAAAAACCCAACCAGCTGCTCAAATCTTGACGTTAACTTAAGCCTCAGGGAGCCCCGTGCCAAGCAAGGAAAATCAGTGTATTTACGATACTGATGAAAAACCTCCAAGACACATCACGCGACCCTCTTACCCACCCCCCGGTTCCAAGCAGCACAACATTTTTCATCGTCAAATCGTTGATAGGCGTGGTGTCACTGACGTTCTTCATTATTAAATTCAACAATACTCATTCATTCAATGACATTCATCCATTCATTACTGCCCTACAAGCGCCGGGCCAGTCAGAGTCACTGTGGTCCAGTAAGAGCGGTCCTGTGGGAGCGGTCTAGTCAAAATGGTCCGGGGAGAGCAATCCAGTCGAGTCCGGTGCCATCCATCCATCCATCTATTCATTCATTCATTCATCCATTCATTCATTCATTTGTCTATTCATTCATTCATTTATTCATTCATTCATTCATTCATTCATTCATTCATTCATTCATTCGTCCATTCATTTATATTCGAGTATTTTTTAGATTCGAACTTGACTTTTTAATCCGAACTTTTTAGGTGTTTTTGAAACAACATTTCATATTTTAAATTTATGTTTAGATATCTTTGAAATTTTATCAAACAGATTTTTAATTTTTTAGGTTTGTTTGAAACAAAATTTTATCCTTTAAATTTATGTTTATAGGTATGTTTAAAATTTTGTTTCAAACAGATTTTTAACTTTTCAACTCTGTTTGAAACAAAATTTTATATGTTTTAAATTTATGTTTAAATATATGTTTAATATTTTATCAAACACATATCAAACACATTTTTACGTTTTAGTACGTAACTAAAATAAAATGAAACACAAATCTTATCCTACGATATCCTATCCACGTAAAATTATAATACTATAATATACTAGGCCTATCACAGAGAAAAAAAAAATAATTAAAGCCAATTCTTGCTTAATTTTTTTTTTTTAGGCAGTGGACATAGCAAACAACTGTTGTTTAGGTATTGCATAGGTGTTGTTTGAGTGTTGCACAACTATTATCAACTGTTGCTTTGGTGTTGCGCAAAAAATAAAAAAATAAAAAAATAATTTAGGCAACTTTTCAGTTTTTTTTTTTTTTTTACTCTGATACGCCTAGATAATAAACAGCAACATGAATAACAAAAACCTCAGTTACAGCAAATAATTTTATATAATTTTAATAGTAATTTTATAACAAGATTTTAAACGTAGCATAGTAAGCCTATGTAGAGTAACAAAATTTTAATTTTTATACCAATTTATTTTTGAATTTGTCTTGAGCGATAAATGCATTTATATGTGCGTCAATCAAAAGCGATCAAAACATTTTTATTAAATTTGTAACTCTAGCTAGAGCTCTTTAATTCTAATGGCTATTGGTAGTACATATGCATACTGTAGTACCCCTGTAATGTATATATAGTCTAGGCAGTAAAAGGTCTGTCAGTTGGAAAGACCGTCGCTTTTTGTGTTTCCAGCATCTGGCTTGCTATCAGTTTGATCTCATGCTCTCACGCAATAGACAACAGAAACGTGACTAGTGATTTATGTGGCTAAAATGTATGCAACGATGCGCATGCTCCCTTTCAACCCTAGTCCTGCGACGCAAGCATATGCACTGACTCTCTCATCATCACGGCGGCAACACCGATTGCGGCGGCCGGTCGAGGCGCTCGCATCTGCTCGCCCCTTGACTCACACTCACATCACACAGTTATTGGCAACCCTTACTATGCAGCGCTTCCCGTAAAATTGAAGACGTTGATTGGCCTGCAATGATACAAAAAGAAACGCATTTCGATCGAAATATGTTGTGTGTGTATATATTTTTTTTTCTGGTTTTTGTTTATTCTATTCTCCCTTCCTTCCCCTTTTTCCTATCTCCGAAACCCCCTCCCTCCTCTTCTTTCTTACTTCTCACCTTTCTCTCTCACTCAATTTTGCGGTTCTTCCTCCTCTGAGACCCTGAAAAGCTCCTTGCACATTCTTCTCTTGGAAGCCCTCCGTCCCTACTTCCTTTCTTTCCCTCTTTCCTTACATTCTCTTCCCTTTCATTTTTAAGAGCTTCCTTCCTTTCTCCTTTCGTTTTGTCCTTTCTTTCCTTTCTTTTCCTTTCCTTTAATTCCCTTTCTATCTTTCTGCCTTCCTCTTACCCTCTCTTTCTTTTCTTTGTTCCTTCCTTCCATCTTTCCTTCCCCCTTTCCTTCCTGCCTTCGTCTTTCTTTCTTTCTTTCTTTCTTTCTTTCTTTCTTTCTTTCTTTTTTTCTTCCTTTCTTCCTTCATTTCTTCCTTCATTTCTTCCTTTCTTCCTCTCCCTCTCCCTCTTCCTCTCCCTCTCTCTCTCTCTCTCTTTCTTTCTTTCTTTCTTTTTTTCTTTTTTTCTTTCTTTCTTTCTTTCTAAGATTTTTTTTCTTTGTTTCTTTCTTTCTTTCTTTTTTTCTTTTTTTCTTTCTTTCTTTCTTTCTAAGATTTTTTTTCTTTGTTTCTTTCTTTCTTGCTTTCTTTCTGTCTTTCTTTCTTTCTTTTGTACGTATCATACGTGCATGCATACCAAAACCACGCAGCTAAACGCGTCTACTTCTCTTTTTTGAAAGTCCAGCAAGCTGGAGAGCCTCTTTTTCTCAACGCAATAAAGCATCTTGTAGCAACATTGAACAAACAAGTCGCCGTTTTGCGGCTGCATGGAATTTGATAGATCTGCATACATGCATGTATACACCGCCCATTTCCCACACCTGCTTTCTTATCTCCAACTTCTTCTCTTCTCTTCACTCTCATACAAACGACCATTGTGTTATCTTCTGACTTGTATGTTTGTCTTCTGGTTTGCTAAGAATGACTGGCTATCTTCTGTATCAGAACTGCGTCTCCCAAGTCTTTAAATAACTGTTCATCCATCTTGATCGATCTCAATCTATCACGTGCACTTTGGCGATGCTTAGTTGTTTCCAGTCGTTTCACTAGCTTGTGCTACTCTCTTACATGCATGGACAACTTCAATATGCATGCATAATCAGTTGGTTGAAGCCTGGTTTGAACAGTGGTTTCCTGACCGGCACTGGATGACACTGGCAGACAGGTTGGCGTAGTCGGCATGAAGTCCTGTACCCCACGCAGCTGTTTATGACTGCCTGGGGCTTCGCCTGTGTGTGTGTGTGTGTGTGTATGTCTGTGTGTGTGTGTATGTGTATGTATGTATTTGTATATGTGTGTATTTGTGTGTGTGTGTGTGTGTGTGTGTGTATGTGTGTGTGTGTGTATGTGTGTGGTGTGTGTGTGTGTGTGTGTGTGTACTTGTGTATGTGTGTGTGTGTGTGTGTGTGTGTGTGTGTGTGTGTGTGTGTGTGTGTGTGTGTGTGTGTGTGTGTGTGTGTGTGTGTGTGTGTGTGTGTATATATATGTGTGTGTGTGTGTGTGTGTGTGTGTATGTTCGTGTGTGTATTTATGTATGTGTGTGTGTATGTGTGTGTATGTATATGTGTGTGTATATGTATGTGTTTGTGTGTGTGTGTTTGTGTGTGTATATATGTGTGTGTGTGTGTGTGTGTATGTGTGTGTGTGTGTATGTATTTTTGTGTGTGTGTGTGTGTGTGTGTATATATGTGTGTGTATGTGTGTATGTGTGTGTATTTGTGTGTGTGTGCATGTGTGTGTGCGTGTGTATGTGTGTGTGTGTGTGTGTGTGTGTGTGTGTATGTGTGTGTGTGTGTATTTGTGTGTGTGTGTATATATATATCTAGTATATATATATATATATATATATATATGTATATATATTTGTATGTGTGTTTGTATGTGTGTTTGTATGTGTGTGTATGTGTGTATGTGTGTGTGTGTGTGTGTGTGTGTATGTGTGTCTATATGTGTGTGTGTATTTGTGTGTGTGTGTGTATTTGTGTGTGTCTGTATATGTGTGTGTGTGTATGTATGTGTGTGTATGTGTGTGTATGTGTCTGTGCATTTGCGTTCATGTGAATGTGTGTGTGTGTGTGTGTGTGTGTGTGTGTGTGTGTGTGTGTGTATGTGTGTGTGTGTGTATATATATATCTAGTATATATATATATATATATATATATATGTGTGTGTGTGTGTGTGTGTGTGTGTGTGTGTGTGTGTGTGTGTGTGTGTGTGTGTGTGTGTGTGTGTGTGTGTGTGTGTATGTGTGTGTGAGTGTGTATTTGTGTATATGTGTGTGTGTGCATGTATATTTATGTGTGTAGGTGTGTATTGAAGAAGTTCTCAACTCAGGACAGAAGAACATGAAGCCGGTTGGCCATTGATGGGAGCCTGCGAGCGAAAAGAACGGATATTATGGGTCGTTTTGGCACTATTATGTTCAATCAAAAACCAACTCTAAAAAGAGAGCCACCCCGAGGAGAAGAGAACCGTGCAGAGTGTCGGTATTAATGGCTTTGTGTTGCACACAGCTAGCCTCCCCCGTCACATACAAACAAACAGGAATGTACGAAAAAAGTGTGCTTCATACAGTCACGTTTGAGTGGTTGAAGCAAAATCACTCCGATATCATGATCGAGGGTGAGGATGTTACGAAAAAGGTTATGACTTCATTGAAAGAGGGAAGTGGAGATTCAGACAGAGGTGATTTATTATATGCAGAAGAAAAAGATGAGATGGGTGTTTCGGATGGAGCCTGAGCTTCGTCTTCAGCCTCGTCTTCATCGTTAGCCGCCGCTGTGGCTGATCCAAAGCAAAATCAGAGGCGTCACAAAGGTAACCAATTTACATCCGGCTCAACGCTTCGGCCATCCATGAAAGCTGCCATGAAATCTTTGAAACTAGGTAAAGGAAAGGGGAGAAGTAAGGGTCGCTGACATGATGCACCAGAAGAAAATTGAAAAACATACAGTAGAAATCGAATAAATGTTTAAAGCACTTCTGTAATTGAAGATTTGGTTTTATATTGAAATATTATTATGTCTATTTTTGTAGTTGTTATTAGTATAAGTGCAAAATTTTAAAAACACATCAGATCAAATAGTTTCTTTTTTTTTTTATCTCCGTTTTTTTGTTTATTTTGTTATATTTCGCTATATAATATAACAGTTTTAACTTTTTATTCATATTTATTGTACTATTAATAAATTATTTATAGGAATGTTCTAGTATGATTAGTTCTCTTCCAATAGCCGAGACAGTCCTGCTATGCACGTACTGTTTGCTAAGGGACCGGCGGTGGACTCTACCGAAATCACCATCTCCAAGATTGGTCAATATGATGGCATGCTCTCACTTTTGGGTAAGTTAAATAATCGAGCAAAAAGAATGCATGCAAAAAATTCCACTTTTGTGCGATCCGGGTGGGGACGCTAAAAAAAGTGAATAATTAATGTATGCACCTTCTACGCTCGCATCATTCGCGAGAAGTCACGGGTCTGATTGCATATACAATGGTGCTGACACACCAGAACCGTGCATGCAATATCAGACGGACTGACTCCAAGAATGCAACTTAAATCGGTAATAAATCCTATAAAAATATTTATAGTATAAATTTTTAGCTAACTTTTAAATGAATTATACCAGGAATTATAATTTTAAATTAAATATTCACTTTTTTCCTAGACTTTTTTCTTGTCCCGATCCGGATTGCACGAAGTTTAAATTTTATGAATTGTAATTTCAATTGATTGCATGCACTCTTTCTGCTGTGTTAACTAGTCTGTTTAATGCAATTGAATCACACTGAAATAAAACTAGGTTAAAACTTAGTAAAAGCACACATGCTATTATACCAACTAGTTTTGAAGATAAACTTTTGGTAGAGTCCTCCGCATGCAAGTCTTCTATCAATTAATCATTATGAGACTACTATACACAGAATCAGCTAGTGCATACAATAGGGTTATTGAAAAAAAATTTAAATCACTAAACTTTCCTAGAAACTTTCAAAAATACACTTTTAAATGAGATCATTTTTTAAAGTGAAAAAAAAAAAGATGAAAAAAAAAAATTGGTTTGTGACACTTAAGTTTTTTTCTTCTTCTAACGAGGTGATTTTGTTTTAAAAACACCTAAAAAGTTCGGATTAAAAAGTCAAGTTCGAATCTAAAAAATACTTGAATTTATTCGTTCATTCATTCAAATTCATTCATTTATCCATCCATTCATCCATTCATTCATTCATCCATTCGTCCATTCATTCCTTCATTCATTCACGCATTCAGTCACTCATTCATTCATCCATTCGTCCATTCATCCATCTATCCATTCATCCATTCATCCATTCGTCCATTCATTCCTTCCTTTATTCATTCACGCATTCAGTCATTCATTCATTCATCCATTCATCCATCCATTCATCCATCCATTCATCCATCTATCCATTCATTCAGTCATTCATCCATTCCTTCATTCATCCATTCATTCATTCATTCATTCATTCCTTCATTCAATGACATTCATTCATTCATCCATTCACCCTTCCATTCATTCATCCATTCATCCATGCCTCCATCCATCCATTCATTCATCCATTCATTCATTCACTGATTCATTAAAATTTATTCATTCATTCCTTCACTCAGTCATTCATTCATTCATTCACTCATTACCGCCCTACAAGCGGCCAGTCAGAGTCACTGTGGTCCATTGAGAGTGGTCAGGTGGTCCGGGGAGAGCGGTCCAGTCGGGTCCAGTGCCATCCATCCATCTAGCCATCCACCCATTCACTCATTCATCCATTTACCCATTCACCCATTCACTCATTCATCCATTCAATTAATGACATCGATTTATTCACTCAGTCAATGACATTCATCCATTCATTCATTCATCGCATTGATCTTCGTCTTCTCTGACGAAACAAGAAGGTCGATTCAGTCAGGGCGGTCCCTACAAAGTGGGCCAGTCAGAGTCACTGTGGTCCAGTAAGAGCGGTCCTGTGGGAGCGGTCTAGTCAAAGTGGTCCGGGGAGAGCAATCCAGTCGAGTCCGGTGCCATCCATCCATCCATCCATTCATTCATTCATTCGTCTATTCATTCATTCATTCATTCGTCCATTCATTCATTCGTTCATTCATTCAAATTCATTCATTCATCCATCCATTCATCCATTCATTCATTCATCCATTCGTCCATTCATTCCTTCATTCATTCACGCATTCAGTTACTCATTCATTCATCCATTCGTCCATTCATTCATTCAATGACATTCATCCATTCATCCATTCACCCTTCCATTCATTCATCCATTCATCCATGCCTCCATCCATCCATTCATTCATCCATTCATTCATTCACTGATTCATTAAAATTTATTTATTCATTCCTTCACTCATTCATTCATTCATTCATTCATTCATTCACTCATTACCGCCCTACAAGCGGCCAGTCAGAGTCACTGTGGTCCATTGAGAGCGGTCAGGTGGTCCGGGGAGAGCGGTCCAGTCGGGTCCAGTGCCATCCATCCATGTAGCCATCCACCCATTCACTCATTCATCCATTTACCCATTCATCCATTCACTCATTCATCCATTCAATTAATGACATCGATTTATTCACTCAGTCAATAACATTCATCCATTCATTCATTCATCGCATTGATATTTGTCTTCTCTGACGAAACAAGAAGGTCGATTCAGTCAGGGCGGTCCCTACAAAGTGGGCCAGTCAGAGTCACTGTGGTCCAGTGAAAGCGGTCTTGTGCGAGCGGCCTGGTCAAAGAGGTCCGCTAGGAGGTCCGGGGAGAGCGGTCCAGTCGGGTCCAGTGCCATCATCCATCCAGCCAGCCATCCATCATCATCCATCCATTCCTTCCTTCCTTCCTTCCTTCCTTCTTTCCTTCCTTCCTTCCTTCATTCATTCATTCATTCATTCATTCATTCATTCATTCATTCATTCGTCCATTCATTCATTCATTCATTCATCCATCCATTCATTCATTCATTCATTCATCCATTCATCCATCCATTCATCCATTCGTCCATTCATCCATCCATTCATCCATTCATTCATTCATTCATTATTCATTCATTCATTCATTCATTCATCCATTCATCCATTCATCCATTCATCCATCTATCCATTCATTCATTCATTCATTCATTCATTCATTCATCCAATGCATTCATTCACTCACTCATTCATTCATTCATTCATTCATTCATTCATTCGTCCATTCATTCATTCATTCATTCATTCATCCATTCATTCATTCATTCATTTATTCATCCATTCATCCATCCATTCATCCATTCGTCCATTCATCCATCCATTCATTCATTCATTATTCATTCATTCATTCATTCATTCATCCATTCATCCATTCATCCATCTATCCATTCATTCATTCATTCATTCATTCATCCATTCATTCACTCATTCTTTCATTCATTCATTCATGCATTCATTCATTCGTTCATTCATCCATTCACCCTTCCATTCATTCATCCATTCATCCACCCATCCATTCATTCATTCATTCATTCATTCTCTCATTCACGCATTCATTCATCCATTCATCCGTTCATCCATGCATCCATCCATTCATTCATTCGTTCATTCATTCATTCATCCATTCATCCGTTTATCCATGCATCCATCCATTCATTCATTCATTTTAAAATTTTATTCATTCATCCATCCATTCGTCCATTCATCCATTCGTCCATCCATCCATTCATCCTTTCATTCATTCGTCCATTCATCCATTCATCCATTCATTCATCTATCCATTCGTTCATTTATTCATTCATTCATTCATCCGTTCATCCATTCACCCTTCCACTCATTCATCCATTCATCCATCCATTCATTCATTCATTCATTCATCCATTCATCCATCCATTCATCCATCCATCCATCCATTCATTCATTCATTCATTCATTCATCTATCCATTCATCCATTCATCCAATGCAAACGGTCTGGAGTGGGACAGTCTCTTCTCACCTCTCCTCTCCCGACTTCGAAGGGGCTGTGATGGAATGGCCGGCGGGCTGTGTTCGTGGTGGATGCGGCGTTGAGGAGGGGCCGGATTGGCGAGTGAATGGAGGCATAGAGGCAAGCTGCATCTGTGGGCGGTGGCAGCATGTGACGGCTGTAGTTTGTGGAAGCTGGAGGCGGTCGGTGGTCCGGTGTGAAGAGAGGAGCTGCGTGGTGTTGTGGGTCTTGTGAGGACTGCCATACGTGGGAATTTTGGTTCAAATACTTTTGTGTTTGCATGCATGGGACCGATCACCCCGGGCGTCACCCTAAAAAATGGGGGGGGGACCACCCCCCCCGTGCCAACTGACCCCACCGCCGCCACAGGCATCGACACATACGAAGGGGGAGGGTACCCCCCCTTCAAGGAAGCATCTCGCCGCCGTCAACCCCCTTCTACCCCCCCCCCCCTCTCCAGTCTTCTGATCCCGTCCCGCCGCCGTCTTCTTGCCAACCCCCCCCC
>JAHBMJ010002385.1:5000-19494 GCA_018398765.1 Chromera velia | reverse complement strand
TAGATTTGGCACTTCATGATACTTATTATGTTGTCGGTCATTTCCACGTGGTTCTCTCAGTTTCTGCAATTATAACCATTTATACAGCTATTTTATCTTATTTAGAGGTTTTATTTTATAACTCGACAAGTTCGGTTGTTAATAACTCTTTCAATATTATATATCATTATCTTATATATGGATTAGGTTTATGCGGTCTGTTTATTCCTATGCATTACTCAGGATTATTCACTTTACCCCGAAGAATTCCTGATTTAATCGATGGTTTGAATTGTTGGAACAGTTTATCGTCTCTAACATCAGGTATAGTTTTCTGTTCATTCTCTGTGTTGACCCCGTATAATCCAATAATTAACATCGATGAATAGTATCTGGGTTAGCTAGTGATTTGGTATGTAAGAGGAATGCCTGTATGGGACAGTCGTATGCCGGGTTATAACCTCAGCTGAATTGTCTTTCCGGGGCCGAGCTTGGCGTGCGTCAGATCTTCCTGTAAACGTCGGACGCAGCCATCCGTGTGGTCTGCGTGGTGTATTTTTTGTTAAGTGCCCTCTCAGCTTCGCTTTCCGGGCCATCTTTGAGAGAGACTGTTTAGCTCTGAATGGCTCTAGAGCATGCCGAAGCGGCTAAAAGTTTTTAGCCACGATCAATCCGTCACGCCCTCGAAGGGGCAAGATTCGACAGTTGGCCGGGGCCTCGTAAGCTCGAGATCGACAGTCTGTCACAAGGCAGCTAGGAGTGAACACATCGACCTCCAGTGCATTCAGAAGTTGTGCCCGTGTATCCGTACATAGAGTCTTGTTCCTTTGTTTGTTGGTTTGAGGTAGCAGCGAAAGGATGAAGTCCTCGGTGCAGTACTGTGTTGCTCTCTGTCTGGCGGCGTTTTTTGTTGCCGAGTCGTCCACTCTTTCACGACGGTCTGAATCTTTGAAAGTGGCCAGGGCCCATTGTAACAAGAAGGCAGTTCCATCCTCGTATGCTGATGTTTTGAATATTCGTGGTGGTGATGATGGGGGCATGTCCTTGAGCGTGAAAACTTTGTCAGGTCAGCTTCGAATACAGTCTGTTGTCGAGTTTGCGCTCGTCCCGTCTCTTCTTTGTCTCTTTCCCTCCGTTGGTGCTTCGGCTGCCGGCGAGGTTATGTCTCTCGGCAGCTCTCCAGAACGACAAAGCTTCATTGAGAGTGTTTGCCTCCCTTCCATTGCAGGCAAGACCGTGACCCTTGACAACCTCTCTGCTGACGCAACCATTGCAACTGTCAAAGCCCAGCTGGCAGAGAAGGAGGGGATTCCCGTAGATCAACAGCGATTGATTTTCGATGGAAGGCAACTGGACAACTCCAAGACTCTAGGGGACTACAACATTCAGGACGGAGGGTCTCTCCACCTAGTTCTCAGGTTGCGTGGAGGGGTACCTGAGCCCTCCATCTCCAGAGAAGCGGAGGGAGACGGCAATGAGCTCCCGAAGCACTACCCTCTTCCATGGTGGGTGATTCTCTAATGGACCTCTGAAGAGGAGGAAAGTTATTGTGTCCCTGAATCCTGAAGTTTCCTAGAGTAGGAGGTGCGTCGAAAAGACGGCCTGGACCGCCCAGACAGAGGGAAGGATTGGTTGAGGCAGGATCACTGAGAAAGGATCTGTCAGAGAACCTGTGAGGGACCTTGTATTTAAGCCTATTCGCTTTATATGCGCGCTATTTATCGCTTTCTGTCCGTTTCTCTGCTTTCCTCGGTGCATCTGCACAGTCTCCCTTCTCTTGCTTTCCCCTTTTCTCTCTTCTCTATCTCCTTATCCTTGATTGTGTGCACGGTTCTGGTCCGTCTCTTTTTCTCCGTACTTCTGCACGGGCTCTTCCCTCTCTCCATTCCAGCCTTTTTTTCTGCTTTCCCCTACCCGTCTGTACCACTTCTTTCCGCTTCCCTTCCAGTCTTTTTCTTCTCCTTTCCTCTGTACGTGTGTGAAGCCGCCTTCTCCAATTTTTGCTTCTCCTTTCCCTGGGCCGTTCTTCAGTGTGTCTGATTGCGTCTTTACTTTTCTTCCATCGCTCCTTCGGTTTTCTTATTTGCTCCGCCGTTTCATATCCCTCTGTTCTTCCTTTTCCTTCCTTCTCCGTCCTTCGTTCCTTCCCTCCTTCCCTTCTTTCTTTCCTTCCTTTCTTTCTTTTCTTTCTTTCGTCCTTCCTTCCTTTCTTTCTTTCTTTCTTGCTTCCTTGCTTCCTTCCTCCCTTCCTTCCCTTTCTTTCTTTCTTCCTTTCTTCCTTCCTTTCTTTTCTTTTCTTTCTTTCTTTCTTTTCTTTCTTTCTTTTCTTCCTTTCTTTTCTTTCTTTCTTCCTTTCTTCCTTCCTTTTCTTTTCTTTTCTTTCTTTCTTTCTTCCTTTCTTTTCTTTTCTTTTCTTTCTTTCTTTCTTTCTTTCTTTCTTTCTTTTCTTTCTTTCTTTCTTTCTTTCTTTCTTTCTTTCTTCCTTCCTTCCCTTCCTCCCCTTCCTTCCTTCCTTCCTTCCTTCCCTTCTTCCTTCCTTCCTTCCTTCCTTCCTTCCCTTCTTCCTTCCTTCCTTCCTTCCTCCCTTCCTTCCCTTCTTCCTTCCTTCCTTTCTTCCTTCCTCCCTTCCTCCCTTTCTTTCTTTTCTTTCTTTCTTTTTTCTCTTGCTTGCTTGCTTCCTTCCTTCCTTCCCTTCCTTCCTTCCTGCCTTCTTTCCTCCCATCCTTCCTTTCTGCCTTCCTTTCTTTCTTCCTTTCTGCCATCCTTCGTTCCTTCCCTCCCTCTTCCCCTCCTTCCATGCTTCCCTTCTTTCTTCCTTTCTGCCTTCCTTGAAAAGTTTTTTCCTTCCTTCCTTCCTTCCTTCGCTCCTTGCTTCCCTCCCTAGTTCCCTCCCTCCCTACTTTCCTTTCCTTCCTCCTTTTTGTTCTTCTTCTTTTTTTTCTTCCTTTCTTCCCGGCTTTCTTCTTAAATTTTTTTTACTCCTCCCTCTACTGTGAAGTAGTAGTCAACCTAGTATTAAGGACAGTAGTCAACCCGCTTCTCTATGGAGCTAGCCCTCAAGCTAGCGAAAACATGTAAGGCCAATACCCTACCCAATACCTGAAATTATACCTCTAGCAATACTTCAGGCTCGCTATGTAGCCTTGCACTCTCACACTCAACTTAGGCTAGCTCTCATATAGGATTTGCATTCCCTGAATGATTCCCATTATATATAGACTGCAGTGACTTCATCTGTATGATTAGAAACATCGTTGCATCAGCAGTATCGCCGTGTTTTTCACTTTGCATTTCATACTCCAAAAAGAATAGTTATGATTGATTGATTGATTGATTGATTTGACTGATCTTATCTAAAATATATAAGACAAAGTAAATAATATTAAATGCATGTTTAATTGGACTATATGAGAGTTTAAGTCTAGGTTTGAGTAAGTTTGAAGGCAACAATTTATCATCAGTTATGACGTGTATGCTACGCGCATCGGTACATAGTGACCATGTTTGATTTGATTATATTTGATTTGATTTGATTTGATTTGATTTGAGCTTCAACCTCAAATATTTGATATTTGAGGTAAGATTTGAGGTTAACCTCTTAGGGTTCCTCACTGAGTCACTGACTTACTGTCACTCTGATCATTTTTCTCATAACAATAGTTATCAGAACATTTCTGATGTGTATTTCAAAAATTTAAAAAAATATATATAAAATTATAACTTATCAGTTCCGTAAAAAAAATATGTCTGTATGGCAGTGTATATACATTAGTCACTGAGACTCACTCTAGTACTAATAGAGATTAAGAACGTAAAATTGATAGATTTGAAATTGCATATGACTTTTTGTTGATACGATAAAGTTAGAGCACGTACCAAAATTGATGTGACAATCACTCAGCTTTATGGCACTTCCTTTTCCTCTTCTTCATGATCACTTTCTTCAATGTGAATCGAATCGATCGGTGGTGGGAGCTACTGAGAGCTTTTTCTCTGGCTTTTCGGCTTTCCAGGAGTGGGTGCTCCTGGGCTTCTATTCGGTTGCATGAAGTAAAAAGGGGTGAAACGTCAATTTCAGTGCAGCTCAAAACGTTTTTTTTTTGAGAGCAAACCATCAAGATTTAGGTTTTTTCATTTGAATCAGCATGCATGACGGATTGGTACTTGCAAAAAGTTTTTTCGGGACCTTCATATTTGAGGTTGAAAGTCATATTGATCAAATATTTGATCGTATTTGATAGGTCTTTAAATACCAGGTCCTCCCTGACTGGATATTTGATTTGAGCTTAAGCCCTACCTCAAATCGAATCAAATCAAATCAAACATGGTCACTATTATAATATCGGTACATGCGATTTAGCCATATGGATCAACAGTTGCGTTTCTGTTGCATGAGAGAGTTGCATCAGACTGACAGACAGACGAACTGGACAGCTAGCAGCATTCATCCTAGCTGCCAGACTTTCCTGCCTGACTTCTGAAGTTGGGTTTGAGCCCTGTACGTCACTATGGTACAGGTGCTAGCAGAGCTTAGTTCCGAACAGGAGTTTGCCCCGTGAAAATGGATCACGTAGACCCGTTTGAAGAGTTGACAACGAAATACCAGCAGTTGTCGACTGAGTTCACAGATTTAAAAACGTATGTAAGTCAGCTTCCTCGTTCTTCGCAGGACTCAGGACACTCCGCAGTGCAGACTGCGCTTGCTAAAGCACTGAAGTTGTCGTCTGACTCTGATGGAGATCCGGAGAAGCTTGAAAAATGAGTGTGGATCTGACAGTGTGAGAATTTTGCCAGACACCATAACTTCCTTGTCTCCCAACTCTTACTCGTTGCAAGCAGCCATCTCATTGGAGATGCACGCCTGGCTGTCCAGTTGTCTGAGACCAACGCTGGACACAAACCAGAAACGTGGGGGGCATTGAAGGACGTTCTTCGTTGCTACTTCAAGGACCGACGTACGCAGGATGACTTGAGAGCAGATTTGGAGGCGCTGACTTGTCTGACTCCGAGCGCTCCAGATTTCAAGTTGGTCACTTATACCAGGAAGTTTGTGACCACTCTCCTCAAGATCATCAACATGAGCATGGCGGATAAGGTTTACCACTACAAGCACGGTCTTCCCCCAAGATTGCTGAAGATGTGAACAGGAAGGAGCCCGTTGACCTCGAAAAGTTACCGCTCGAAAAGGCAGTGGATGGCAGTAGAGGCTGCATTCAAAGCACTGAGTCTCTCTATTGTTCCTCATTTTCAGGTTCCTGACAGTGTTCCCGTTCGCCTCATGATAACCTCCATCCCATCTGGATAAGCAGCACCGCTAGCCATCACCACTCATGACTCGACTGGTCCCGCTCCTATGGATATTGGAGCATTGAACCAGCAGCCCAGCTGGCGACAGCCAGGTCGCAGACCAACGTCCCCTGCCCGAGGACTGAGAGGAGGGTCGCAGGGAAACAGATTTCCCGACTTGACCAGGGAGGAAAGGGGAGTCCTGATCAAGTTCCACGGGTGTTTTGAGTGCAGACGACTGCACGCAGATCACACTGCCGCCAACTGCCCCGAGAAAAGGCAGAAGGCAAAGGGGGGTGATGGTCGGGGCCCAAACTTTCTGATGTCCATGCCCTTGGACGCTCAGGAAGAAAATCGACAGCGAACATCTCCCGTGCGAGCCACAGGAGAGAGGAGTGACGATGAGTGGGTCCGCAGACCTGACGAGTGCCCCCAGTGGATCCAAGAATTCTGGAAGGAGCAGGAGGAAGAGGTGTCCAACGGGGAAATCGCCGAACTCTCGCGGTCTGAGACTCCTATCAAGATGCCTCAGACTGCTCCGAAGTGGGGGATGCCAAAGAGACTCATCTCTGGAGAGGGGTACACGGACGAACAAATCGAAGAGATTCAGCGGGACTTCGAGAAGAGATGTGGGGAGAAGGAGACGGGAGGAAACGAGATTGAAAAGTCAGTCTAGAATGAAGGAGAGGAGTCCGAATCGGAAGAGTCACTCTGGGGGAAGGAGGAAGAGACGTCCCAGAATCTGGCGGCAGCCGCGGAGAGGGGGAGACGGCTTCGCCGCTGGGAGCTGATGGGACTGACGCGGGCGCAGTAGAGAGATGTTGCCACAGCCCGTCAAGTCGACAACCTCTGCAAGAAAGGAAAGATGGTGGTTGAGTGAGAAAGAGAATCTTGCTCTTACTCTTTGTATTGCATGCCGCTTTGTCGAGAGTACGCATTAAGGTTCAGTGCGCTCGACCGCTCTGTCAAGAGAACGCTTTCATGGCGCTCAACCGCTTGTAGTCTCTTGCACAGCTTTGTCTCACACGTATCGCTTTGGTCTGCTCGTAGAAGACTATGCGACAGTACTGAGGACAGTTTTGCCCTGTCGAGGTCTGTCGTAAGAGATCTGTTTACTTGCTGGCACGCTGTTTGTTTGCTTGTGACATGAAGAGTAGTAAAGAGCAAGACAGTGTGGAGGAAAGCGAGAATGAAGATGAAAAAGAAAGAAACAGATGGATGGAGACGCGTCTGCGTGTTTGTAGTTGCCGCCAGTTATGTTGAAATGCCTATCTTTCTCTCCGTCTGAAAGTGCGAGGGATTTTTTTCACTTTCATACAGAGACGGCATGAGTAAATGAACGTTGATCGATGTGAAGATTCATTTATTTTACATCTCTCTGACTGTTTGTGTGGATGCGAATAAGAAAGAGTAGAAGTGATTTAAGAGTTGAAGCAGAATAGAACTAAATGGAAAGAAACAGAACGTCCACAGCTGTTAACCTTTAGAAAGAAATGTGAGGTCTCTGGATCAAGTCACACGATCGAACGATCAATGAGGCAACGTTTTGGTCGGATCGATCGAGGACGATCGATTTGAGGGGAAGGCATATGTGACGTGTATGCTGGACGTAGCGTGAGCATAAGCGAGCGCCCCGCCTCCGTGCATTGACTATGAATGAATCGGCCCACGGGTACGTCTTTCCGGGGCTGTGATCGAAGTGAGCGCGCACGTCGGTGTATACGATTTAGCCACATGGATCAACAGTTACGTTTCTGTTGTATGAGAGAGTTGCATCAGACTGACAGACAGACGAACTGGACAGCAGCATTCATCCTAGCTGCCAGACTTTCCTGCTTAACTTCTGAAGTTGAGTTTCAAGTTAAGCCCTGTACATCACTATGGTATATCAGTACTGATATCATCACGCTTTTTATTATCTCTTATTACGATAGGAAAGGATTAATATGTTATTCGAGAATTTTTATGTATACTGCAATTTTAATAATATGGATGGATGCAGCAAGTTCACTCAGTTTTATTGTTAACTGGCATTTAATAACTGTAAGAACTAGTGCAAAAACTGGTTTAAAAAACATAAAAATACATTGCATTTTGTCTGCAGTCTTAGTACCAGTGTTACAACAGTGTGTAGTGAGTCACCAGTCGGAAATTGACTCAGAATCTTAATAACAGTCACTGCTAGGGTCACAAAAAAGGTTTTTCAACTCCGACAGGACGACCCCCTTTCCTTTTCTGCCTTTGTACTGCATGAACACCATCAGACACCTGCGCTTGCACTTGCACCTTCCTCCTCTGCTGCCCTCTTTGCAGCCAGGTTCTCTTGGTACTGCTGCAAACGGGCCATCTTTCGCTTCGCAGCCTCCAACCTTGCTCTGCACAGAAAGAAGAAAAGGCAGACAGACAAACGCGCATGAGAGGGAGAGGTCGGGTCCCTTCATACCTGCAGGGAAGATCTCAAGCAAAATGTCTTCCGGGAAAAAAGCGAAATGTTGCGCGTGCAGGACGGCCTTGTCTCACGGCAAGCAGGCAGGCAGGCAAGCGGACAGGCACGACACTATGCGGGAGTGGGAGTCGCGCGGGTGCGCGCGCGCGCGAGAGAGAGAGAGAAAGGGGGCAGATGGGCATTGAGACCCCTCGAGACGCAGGTCAGGGAGAGGGTCAAAGAGAGAGCAAACCGCCCCTATTAATCGAAAGGGACTAAACACAGAGAGAAAGAGAAAGAGGAAGGAAGAGAGAACAGAGAGGCCAGAACATACAGAAGACCTTCGACACTGCCGAGCATTCAAGGAGACACCAAGGTGGACATAGAGGAGAGCAGAGGAGAGGATGTAATAGAAGGATGATCGGCTGAAGACAGACATATTCCCCACAGATCGGCACATACCAAGAAAAAACACGGACGAGAGACGAGAACAGTAGGTAGACAGAGATGCACGCAGACACAGGATTTCACGTTCTCCACTTCCTTTCCAGGTCCCTCAACCGTGAGTATGGATACAAACTTCCCTTTCTCTTTTCCCCTTTTGATAGTGAGACTGTACTTTTGTTCTTCCTCCCTTCTTCTTCTTCTTCTTACATACACAAAGAACAAGCATGCAAGCAGGCAAGCAAGAAACGCCCCCAGGGAAGGCACAAAGGCAGAAGGAAGGAAGGAAAGAAAGGAAGAAAAAATAAATAAAGGAAGGAAGAAAGAAAGAAAGAAAAGAAAGAAAGACAGAAAGAAAAGAAAGAAAGAAAGAAAGAAAGAAAGAAAGAAGAAAGAAAGAAAAGGAAGGAAGGAAGGAAGGAACAAAGAAAAGAAAGAAAGAAAGAAAAAGAAAGAGAGAAAGAAAGAAAGGAAGGAGGGAAAGAAGGAAGGAGGGAAAGAAGGAAGGAAGGGAGCGAGGAAGCAAAGAAGAAACGAAGGACGAATGGAAAAAAAGAAGGAAACAAAAAACAGAGAAGAAAAGAGAACAAGAAGAAGAAAAAAAAAGAAAAAGAAGAGGAGAGAGAGAGAGAGAGAGAGAGAGAGAGAGAGAGACCGAAAAGAACGAAATGCAGAAAACATAGAAACAAAACGTACCAACAAAGACAGAAAAAAAGAAAGAAAGAATGAATGAACCGACGGACGGGAGGAAGGAAGGAAGAGAAAGAGAGAGCGAGAGAGAAAGAGTTGAATAAATGAAGAAAGAAAGGAAAGAAAGAAAAAAACAGAGGAAGAGTGTGCACGAAAAGAAGAGAAAGGAAAAAAAGGGGGGGGGAGGGGGGGAAAGAGCGACTAAGATACCCAAGACAAAGAAACGAACGAAACAAAAAAAAAAAAGAAACAAAGAAAAAGAGAGCAGGAAAGAAACACAAAATCAGGAAAGCAACCGACAGACGGATACTTTGTTTTCTTTTCTTTCTTAAGCTTTGGTATGCTTTCTATGAAAGATTCCGAAAGCTTTAGGCCTCAATTCAAACACTGCGGTCTTTCCTTTCCCAGTGCAGCTTTTTATTGTGCACTTCCAGATCCGTTCTGGCTGAGCGAGCTCCCCTCATACCGTCTCCCATCGTTCAGGCGTTACTCTTTCGTTCTTTCTCTCGGACAGACCCGGTAAACCTCGGACAGACGTGAAGGCAAACGGAACAAACGTACAGGCAGGCATGTCTATCATACAAGCAGGCAGATCACAGAGAGAAGCAGTCACTTCAGACAGAGGGATAATGCAGTCAGGCAAGGAACACGGGCGGAATGACTAGCCGTCTTTCTGTCAGGCACTGACCAGCAGAGGGACACACAATACAACCTCTTCTCAACAGACGCACAGACAGTCTAACGACAGGCATGGAGACAGGCAGACCGACTACATTTTTTTTCTCCATCTCATTTCCACGTCTTCTAATGAAAAACGGACAAACAGACGCAGACAGGCTGCTGGCTGACAGACACGCACGAAGACAGGCACACAGCTTCCTCAGAGGCAGGAGGGCTAGCGACTGACAAAGAGAAAGAAAAGGCGAACGGATTCACAGAGAAAGAGGGTCGAGCCCTTCGGGAAAAGAAAAATCCCGTCTCTTGTGAAACTAAAATTGCAAAACGGCCCCGCCCCTAAACGACTCAAAAGAGAGGCTTTCTGAGTGTGGAGTCCTGCCAAGCATGCGACTGCAACGACTTGGTTTCACAGTTTGACGTTTCCAGCCAGTACTGACCTCTCCTCCTCCACCCACTCAAAGTCGTCTGGTCTCATGATGTACAACGTCAGCATCACCTCCGACGAGATGAACCCCAGAATGATCCAAGCCCCGATGAACTGCTGCAATTCGACAGAGAAGCGCTGGGGCTTTCCTCTCATGAACTGACGAAATTGCTCCCTCGTCAGCTGGTTCGGGTCGGGGGCCTTCTTTGGACGCACGTAGTCTTCAACCTTCGGGACCCGGGGACGGTTCATGTCCACTTCTTGCCACTGCAGAGAAGGAAGGGAGGAGAATGAGGGGGCTAGACAGTGCCGGAGAGTGCAAAGGACGCGTGTGTGCTGACTGTTTGCTCAAAGTCGGTCAAAGCAATCTAACGTCTCCTTTCCTTTTGACTGACAAACTGACCGTTTCGAGTTTCTGCAGGGTCCGAGAGGTGTGTAGAGAGCGGGTTCGTGATAGGAAAGGCAAGGATGTTTTGCCGATCTGTATGAAAGGCAGCCGAAAAAAGAAACGCTGCATGACCGTATTTCCAGACTGAATAACCCAGTCGGCAGAGAGCAATCTCTCCCTGCGGAGGCAGTCTCAGAGTACCCTTTTCCTGCCAGCTGGAGGGACAGTGAAGTTGGCAAGCGCTTTCCACAAAATCAACTTCGTTTCAACATTGACACCACAGACACGCGGAATTACGCGGACGGGTGAGTCTCGGAGACAGCTGTCAAAAACTGCTTTTTTGATCCTTTTCTATTTGCACATGCACGTACAGCGCGGCGCGGGTGCCGGAGCGCGCGTCGCCGGCCCGCGAAATCCCGCGCGCGCGCATGCATGCCTGCCTGCATGCAGCAATGCATGCAAACATGTTGCAATGATGTTGCAATGATGCAACGTATACTCAGATATGTACGTAATACTGCATGCAATGATTGTACGTTGCATGCACGCAAGCAATTGCATACAGATTGCCTTGTATTGCTAGCTTGCAAAACATTTGCAAAGCCGACAGGCCGGAAGACCGCCTTTGGATTCACGCAGCTGGTTCCTCAAGTAGGTAGAAGGTTTGATCGAGTTAATTGAGGCGGCTGGTCTCTCAAGTTATTAATAGAAGGCTGGTTCCTCGCGCTTCCTCTAGTAAGTAGAGTGAAGACACGGCAGCACGATGAAGATCCAGTTTAACGTGTTCTGTGATAAAACGCAATGGGACGGAGTCCATACTGGTCTGTAGAATTCCCAGGGGAAGCCGGTCTTTGCAGCGGGCCTTCCAGAATCTTAAACCTTGAACGTGTTTGCAGGGGACAGACTGTTTATCACGGGGGACTTTGTCGAGGGCGGCACATGGAAATGGCAGGAATCCAAGTTTGGTCCGTCTGCAGATCCTTTCATCGGTATCAATATTCAGACATGTCTTCGATATGAAGCTCCAGTCTGAAGCCCTCTGTCCCTGTGCACCTGCGAATGAAATGTTGTGGACACAGAACTGTCCTGCAAGAAGCAAGGCAAGCCTCCGACGTTTCCTAAGTGGAAATCACATCAACTCGAGGTGCCAGGAACTGCTTTGTCCAAGATGCAATTCAAGCTCTGCATTGTACAGTTCAAAACGTTTTTTTTTTGAGAGCAAACCATCAAGATTTAGGTTTTTTTATTTGAATCAGCATGTGTGACGGATCGGTACTTACAAAAGTAGATCCTCCTTGACTGGATATTTGATTTGAGCTTAAGCCCTACCTCAAATCAAATCAAATCAAATCAAATCAAACATGGTCACTACGGCGGCGCCTAGATTAAATGACTCGGATATAGGTTGTACAGTTTTTTTCTAAAAATTTGATTTAAAATCCGACTTGCTAGAGTAAAAGTTAATTACTGTAAAACTGCTGGAAACCCAATACATTAGCAGCTAGTGCAGGGCCTAGGTTAACAGTTCTTTATAAAATAATAGTACCAATGAACTGCAACCTAGACAGTAATAATACCATACGATGGCCCTAGTGACTTAGCTAATGGTGCATGGTCAATTATCATCGAAATTGATATGATCGAATATATAGTTCTAAATAGCTATGCTTGCCCTAGTACTTATCATAAAATTAGCTAATATTCAAATTAGATTCTAGTATAAAACTAGATAACACTTCTTAGATTAATATCCATATGCTGACTGAAAGAGCAGACATATATAGAACATTAGGAGCGGTCCGAGCGGACTGGAATAAGGGAAGAGAAAAGAGGGCAAGAAAAGTTTGTAGAGAGAAAAGAGAAGGACAAAGAGGAAGACTGCACACTGAGGCTCTGTTCAAATTCTTGATCAAGGAAGGGTATAGTGCAGTGGATAAGTTTCTAGGGAGGGCGGCATTCAGAAGAAAAGTGTTTAAGGAAAGCTAAGGAAGGTACACACTTGGAAGCTCGTTAGATGAAACAATGCTGGCACAGAGACACGGAGTGATCATAAAAAGAAAGAGAGGAACGGAAAGAAGAAAAGAAGAATACAAAACCATCCTAAAAGCAATGGAAGCAGGAAGAAAGCTGACGGAGGGAAAAGGAGAATCAAATTCCGGTTGATTCAGTTTTCTGTATGAGTATCAGCTGGGGTCGGTCCACTGCTCCCACCTTATCCTTTCCAAACACTTGCAAAGGATGTGATCGATGCAAATGTCCTTTCCATGCATGTCCGCAGGAGAGAAGAAGGACCATCAGATTGCGGTGGGACTGCAAGATGCTTCGGTGGCAGAAAACTCTAGCAGCAAGAAAAGGAAGGCAGCAGGGGACACGATATTTGTTTGTCACGCACCTCTTGCCTCTTACAATATCGCCCCGTGCAACAAAGCCTTCTCGTAAGCCTCTCCCCCTTTCGTCACCGAGGTCGCTCTAAAATTTTCAAATTCTGATGCGCTGTAAACCGTTCTCTTTTCTGTGTAGCACCCTTCGCAGAAGCCTTCGTGAGTTGGCCGACCACTGCGGATCCATCACATTCAAGCAAGAACACGACGGAGTCATGAAGAAAGACCGAAAACATCAAAAAGCGTCAGAACCTGTTTGAAGAAGGAACTTTTCTGTTCGCAACGTTTCGTCACAGCCCTGCTCGGTAATGAATATGCTTGCAGGGCAGCGAAGGTGCTCTCAGTTCTACCTGGCCAAGCGCAGTCCTCGGTGAAGAAGCCCAAAATTTCGGAGGGCTCTGCGGACTCGAGCAGCGCAACGGCCTCAGCTGCCGTCGTTTCAAAGTAAGTTTGCAATCTCTTCTTTGAATTGACTTGTTTGCTTTCAACTTAGGTTTCCACTGTGCAGATTTTATTTCGTTTGGTGTTGCAGGCAGCCCGTGTCCCAAGAGGGAATGCAGGAAACTTAAGTAAAACTTTCACGGTATGCTGACAGTCGATTCAACGCTTGTGCAGTATGCTGATTCCGGATTCAAAATATTTAACATCATCACATGCGTACCGCACTGGCAAAAAGACTCATATTCTCAACATTATTTAACATGCAAGAAACCAGAACTTTGAATAACTAAATGCAAATTTTAGTCAAATATATAAACAAATGTCTAGACAAATGTATTCGCAGGGGTAAAGATATTTTTATTAGTACACATTAGTATAATATTTATCACTATCGGTTTAATTATTGCTAAGTATTGAAATATTTTGGTAAGTTAGTTCAAGTTCCGAGGTCAATTCATTAAATACTGTTATTTGATTAATTGTATGCATGATTCATTAATTGATTGGATCCGTGCTATATAGGCCTTCCTACTATACCTATTTATTCAAATTTAATTCCTAGTTCAATTCTGATTATAGAATTCTAACAAACTACAGTGACAATTCAGATGTAGATCATTAATTTTAAAAATAAAAAACTATTGATGAAATTGGCTTTTTAAAAATTTATAGCAAAAACTGTTATGATATAGTGCACAAAAATTTAATGGTAGAAAAAAAAAGTTATGTAACAGCCTTGTTATGTTTAGCAGTCAAAAAGCAGTTTGTCTGGAAGAGATAAAACAATATAACGAATTTAGTTCAATTTAGTAGTGTTATTAGGAGTCAAAAAGCAGTTTGTCTGGAAGAGATAAAACAATATAACGAATTTAGTTGAATTTAGTATTGATCTCAACCACCTATGAGCTCTCCATGTCTTTCCACGACCTTGCCTTTTCCGTTAGGAGCGGCTGATACTTGGGCCAAAACCTCAATTAGTTTTTTTATTTTTGTATATCAACTGTGCTTTGAGCTTCAAACTAGAAGTGTCTGCTTCAAAAAAATAAATATAAATAAATAAAAAAATAAAAAGTAAAAGGAATTTTGAGTAATTAACTTTTTTATTTTTTTATGTATGGAGAGCCTCAGAGTTGTTAAGTCCCGACAAACCTAAGTACTGAAATCCGATACCGACCCCCCGATCCAAAATTTTTCGGTACTTTCGGTACCTTTTCAGTACTTTCGGTACCGGCTTTTTTACATATTCTAAACAGGTTTTTAGAACTCTTTATAGACTGTTTATATGCCGTTAGGACACTGGAATGCTTAAAGATGACTAGCATGAACTTTTGACGTCTAATTTGAAGCACGAGGGGGGG
>JAHBMJ010002384.1:0-17878 GCA_018398765.1 Chromera velia | reverse complement strand
GGGGGGGGGGGGAGACGGGAGGAGGGAATTAAGACAAGGGGAGGGGCAAGAAGAGAAGAAAGAAAAGAGGAGAAGAACGAAGAGCTGGCGAAGAGAGGAGCTAGACAGATTCCAAAGAGGAAAGAGAAGAGGAGAACTTCGAAAGAGAAAAGGAGAAAAGAGAGAAAAGCGAAAAAGAAAGAAGAGAGGGAAGAGAGACAGGGAGACGGAAGAGAGAGAGGAAGGAACGGAGGAATCGCATGATTAATTTAAAGGAAACTCGAAGTGGAAGATCATAGTGGAAACGGATAAGCTACGGTAATATTCATACCCTAAACATTCCTCACAACAACTAGTGATTCTTTTTTTTTTTTTTAGGTTTTTTAACTTTTTGAATTGTCGTTATATTAGTAATCAATTATCACAGTCTTGACAGACTCATCGTTTAAAACTGAAAAACAGTTAACACCACTGTAATTTATCAGACTTTTTTTTCTACTTTAAAAAACTGTTGAAATTGACTGTTGTTTAGGTATTATATGGGAGTTGTACAAATCTTACTCAATTAATCCTATAATAAAGTTTTTTAGGAAGTTTTTTTTTCATGTTTGAATTACTGCATAATTCAACAGGTATATCAACAAGAGTGCGATGTTTTACAGTGCAATGCATGCAAAAAGCAGGCAGAAGCGGACTTCTAAAGTGTGAAAGTGCACGATACGATTGGAGAAACAGTCATCCGAATTGAGCATAAATAATTTAATGAATGCCTTGAAACTTCTTTTCAGACTTTTTGATGGCCTGCTGTGTTCGTTCAAGACTATGTGCCTCAAGCTTCCTCTTTTTGTAAAATCCATCGATGACGGATAAGAGACCTCCATCCGCTACCCCTTCAACACGCCCCCAGAGTAGTTTGAGAGACCCTTCAAAAAAGCATTCGGCAATGTTTCCCCCCCCCTGTCTTCATTTTTCCCTTCTTGTTGCACACCCCTTTTCCTGTGCTTCATCCCTCTTGCGCTCTCTTCGATCACCTACCACTGAGGCCCTTTCCCGGCAACGTTGCCCCATGGCCCGATGTCTGCTTCCCTGCAAGCGTTGACCCTTTTCCTGTGTCCATCCCCGTCTCTATTCTGTAGTCCCGAATGATGTTCTTCACGCTGCTGGACGAGGAAGCCACGTCCACCCACTGACGGAGACCCCGGAGAATGTTCCGAACAACGTCAGCGTTCGGGTTGGCGTCCCGAGCCACCGAGACCTTTCCCTCAGGACCCAGGCGGGGAAGATCTCGGAGGTGGGTGTTGGCCTGCATGCGGGTGGGGAGGCAGCACGGCGAGCAATATAAATCGCTCTTGGTTGATTCGTTGATTGGTTGATCGGCTGATGCGTGGGCTAATTGATTCGCTTCTCCGCCTTCCATCCATTCATTCATTCATATACTCGTTTTATCCATTGTCGCTGACTACCTGACTGGCTGAGTGACTGACTGACTGACTGACTGACGCGGCTCTTGACAATGTCCAACTTCGAGAGGGCCTTACAGGCAGTCCCCTGTCCCCTGTAGTGCCCCCCCGTGGAGACGCCAGAGTTGTTCTTCCTGTCCGACTCGATGCGCTTCCTCACGATCGGGTGGTACCTCCACTCGACGTGCCGAAACTTTTCTGCACACACACACACACACGCACACACACCCCGACGTACGCAGGCATCCATGGTATTCAACCACCCATATCCACCCGTAGAACGCCAAAGAGAAAGAAAGAAAGCTAGGTCTGAGTGAGAATCGGAAGAGACTGACAACCATGCAGTCATTTTTTGACATTTAGATTTCGAATTACTCCCTTCTCTCTCTGTTCTGCCTTCGAATGCATATATTGGAAAAAGAAAAACGCATTTGGTCCCCTGACGTTGTTTCTTTTGTTGTTTGCTGCTCCTGTCAGTTGCGAATCCTCCAAACCCTCCCCCTGCGTCCCCAGCCGCCGTCTCTTGTTCGTTCCACTCGTCTCTGTCTCCCCCAGAAGGGGTTTCTTCGTTTCTCTCCTTCTTCTCGTCCTGCACACACGGACGAGCAGAAGAGAAGAAGCATTGCAGCCTGTTAAACTACTAGCTCCAAAATAGTCCACTGCTTGTTTGAAGCACAACAAAGCAAGTGTGTGTGTGATATATATATATATATATATAGAGAGAGAGAGAGAGAGAGAGAGAGAAATCGAGAGGACCAGTACAGAGACTCACTCTCAAAACGAGACAAGAGGAGGCCACCACAATGGGAAGCGTAGTAAAGCGCGTAGTGCAAGGCTCTGGTATGTACACCGACTCTGTGGACTGCGAATGGCGTGCCTTCAACTTCAAGCACACGAAATCTAGACACTCCAACGATAGAAGCTACCGCATTCCAAATGTCATTCAGATCATCATTCTGCAAGCATCAAATAGAGTCACTCCTCTCCCCTCG
The DNA here is from genome assembly GCA_018398765.1 of Chromera velia. Taxonomy (NCBI): domain Eukaryota; family Chromeraceae; genus Chromera; species Chromera velia. The sequence continues at coordinate 15,447 of JAHBMJ010002384.1, read as the reverse complement.
CTGCATGTCCCGCTGACCTTCCAGACGGATGCCTCGTCAACCATCTGCCAGGTGTCCGTGCGTCTGCGGTCCAGTTGCCACGCGATGGTCTGGCTTGAGGCCCTGTCGGAGAAGATACCGACACGCGACCCGTCCACGTGGCACAGAGACACGAATTTTTCGTCGCAGGAGACCTGGAAGTAATGTCGGAGTGAGGGCACGTTTGAATAAATGTTAGTTGACATGCAAGGAGCAAGACGTGCAGAAGAAGACTCAAAAACAACGCAGAACACAGAAAATGACAGAGTCTTCTATCTGATTTCCTGCAGCACCCGTCCAAACAACCGGAGGCAGACTCAGAATCACGAAGAATGACAACGAACAAGCCTCCACTGACCACAAAGTCCAGTGCGTTGACTCTCAGGAAGGCAACTGCCTTGACAGGAAGGCTGTGGGCCCTGCAGAAACGCCAGCAAGATTCAGAAAGAACAATGCGCGGAGTTGAGAGAGGAAAGCCGTGTAAAGAACAATCGATTCAGCAAGTTAAGTGAGAGAGGGATTGAGGGAGCATGCAGAAAGAGTGGAGCATCTTGGATTATACTGCCGATCTTTTTCTCCATGACGACTTGTATGCCTCTGTTTGCCTGCTGTACCTTTTTAATGAACTAGCTCTGGTGATGGATTTTCAACTCCTGCACCTCCCAGCTAAGAGATCATCTTCCAAACAACCCTTTCTGCAAGTGAAAGGAAGAACGAAAGCGCCACTGACCTGAACCTGTTGATCAACTCAATCGAAGAAATGCACGCGTTCTTCGACCCCCCACAGGCACACACGGAGTCGCCACCGCACCTAGTGGCCTCCCCCCACGCCATCCAGTCATCCGACGGCCCATGAGTGGGTTTGTTGGACTCCACACAACCGTCTGAGGCTGTCAAAAGGTGAGCAAGGGTAATGCCGTCTGTGCTTTTCTGTGCCTCCGCTTCCATTCCTAATGCCTGCATTCGGAATATGGACTCCATTCCACTAGAGGACACAGCCGCAATTGACTGCAGAATCTCAGCCTGCTCCACCCGAATCTTATCCGCCCCCTCAAGGGATCCTGCAGGGCCCTCGCCCGTGCCCCCTCCCTCCTTCCCGTCCCCACGTTCTCCCCCCTCCTCTCCAGACCCCCCTTGGGCACTCGTGGAGGGCGACGCCCCCTTGGAGGGGCTCTGTGGCGCCGCTGCTGTGGGTGTACCACGGTCTCCCCCTCCTCCAGTATCGGCTGCCCCCTCTTTGCCTGAGGAACCTGTAATTTTCCGAATGTCCCATACAGCAATGCTTCCGTTGGAGGTTCCAAGAACGAGAAAACGATTCAAGTCATCTGAGAACGCGGAGGTCACATTCTCGTCTGGCTCAACTTGAACGAACCTCATCCTCTTCACAGGTGCGAGCGGTACAGCGCCCACGTGGGAAGAAAACAGAGCTGCGATGCGTTCGGCATCAGGTCGGTCATCGTCTCCGTGGCCCACTCCGATCCCTTCTGCCCATTCTGGACCTCCCTCCTCCTTCTCTTTGTCCTTTCCGTCTCCTTTTCCGGTGATTGTGTCAGAAAACAGGAGAAGTTTGGTTCGTGACTTGGCGGCTTTTCTCGGTGGATTCTTGATTCCCCCTGCCCCATCAGCATCTGCCTTCGGAGACCCCCCCTCTTTACCCGTCTCCTTCCCGGCCTCTCCTCCGCCTGGGGACGGCAGAGGGACGGCAGTGGCTGCGGTTGGTTTTTCAGGTTCTTCAGAAACCCTGCATGCATGCCAGTGTCAGCAGAAGAAGTGCGTGTAGAAGGTGTCAAACGGTATGTTGGGAGGGAGAGAGAGAGACATGGAGTGGCCCCATGGAGAGCTGCTAGACTTTCTCTCTCTTTTTGGAATTATTAAAAAACCATCTAAAAGAATGAAGAAAAACGGTTTGTGTGTCACCGTGTGGTGATGCCTGTGGTGCATATGCAGACAGAGTAGGAGAGAAAATGTCCCAGCGAGATGGAAAGAAAGATAGAGCCTGACAAAGACGATCAAAAACATACATGAGATTTCGTTCTCTTTTGCTCGACTGACCTTTCTTTGGCTTCTTTGTCATTCGCCTCCTTCTCCTTTTCCTTTGTCTGCGCTGTCTTCTCCTTCTCCCCTCCCTGCGCCCCCTGCTCAGGTTCCCCCTCGCCCCCCCCCCCATTTGCGCCTCCCGGGCCCTGCATGAGCATGGAACCAGACCCTGGCCCCGATCCCACACCGCTCTCGTCGTCTCCCGCCCCATCCTGTCCAGGCGCTCTCGCGCTGAGTGCATTTCTTGCTTTCTCAATCGCTGCCTGTCTCTCCTTCGCGAGGTGCTCCTCACACAGGGAAGTCTGCACAACCTGAGAGTGCTCGTCGGGGTCTATACAGTGACGCGACACCAACTGGCCCGTTCCCACGTGCCACAGCCGGATGTGATTGTCTGAGTGGACAGACAAGACCAGCATCTTTGATTGGAGATACAAGAGGGCCTCTACTGATACAGAGGGAGTCGCACTCGCAGCAGCGTCTGCGTGCATTTGAGACAGCATCGTCGCAATCTCCATATCAAGAGCCGCTTGGGCGGCTTCGGCTGCCGCTGCCGATGCCGCATGCTCTCCCGGGGACTTGGGTGTGACTGCGTGGGTGTTTGATCTTTCTTTGACGCTCATTCCTCCCCCTCCCCCCCCACCGCCGGTTCCACCGTCTCTTTCCCTTTCCCTTTCCCGATGTGGAATCTCCAGAGTGGCCTCCATAGATGAAGCCTTGCCCCCTGTGAGACTCCCAAAAGGACCCCCGTGCATTGACATGAAATTCGAACTTTTCATGTTGTGATATGGAGAGGGAACGCTGTCTAAAGGCCCGGCTTCGGACTTCTCTCTGTTGCTTTTCATCCAATCAGCAGCCAGGAGAGAAGCCGCACCCAGGGGCATCATGGACACTCGTGAGTGCCTCGGCTGGGCTGAAGAGGGACCCGATGCTGGAATGGGGGGGGCGGCATCGGTCCCCTCTGAGGAGAAGGACGACATGGCGTGCAGAACCAAACGGTTGGTCAACACTCCAGAATTGCCTAGAACGTTTCCGCTGGGGGGCACGTTGAGAGTGCTCACATTGGGAAGGTTGAGGGGCAAACGGACGGTTGTGGACCCGTTGGGGGATCTCTGTGATGAAGCGTGACGGACTCGATCTGCAGTGCTCCCGCCCAGCTGCTTCAAATTCAAGGGAGGCAGCATGGGAGGTACTGCGGCTTTAATAATCTTGTCCCGCGCTTCTCTTTCCTTCGCTTGAGCACGCAGGCTGCGATTCTGCTCTCGAGTTCGAATCAAAAGAGCACCGGCGGTTTCCTTCTCCCCAGCATCTCTGGACATTCGCTGGGGGGAACCCGAGGCAACAATCGTCCCCCTAACCGCCGACCCACCTAGACCCAAGCCGCCGCTCTTGTCCCCGGGGGTCCCTGCCAGACGGTGTAGTCCTGCAGGGCTGCCAATCAGGCTGTCCTGAGCAACACCCCCGAACGAACACTGCCCGGTGAGGGTCAACTTCTTTGCAGCAGCGACTGTGCCTGCCCCGCCTGCTGCGACTGAGGGTGTGTTTGCTGTATGCCTCGTTGTTTGGTGATTGGTGTCCTTCATTTTGAATCTCAGGCACTTGGAGCTGGTCTCATCCTGCGGGGGGGGGGCAACCAACAGTGCACAAACAACAGGAGAGAAAAGGTCAAGGTATCAGGGGGGGGCAAACGGAAAAACTACAGAATGGAAATAACACGATTTTCCTTTTAATCTGAAATTTAAGGGTCCGTCTTGTGCTTCGGAGGTCCATTTCGTCAGTGGAAGCCTCAGAAAGTGAAGGAAGGGTGTCAAGCAGGAGGGATTGAAACACAGAAAGAGAGGAGAAAGGATACGTGAGAGAAACACAAACTGGAATGAAAGAGAAAAATCAGAAAGAAAGAAAGAAAGAAAGAAAGAAAGAAGGAAAGAAAGAGAGAAAGAAAGACAGAAAGAAAGAAAGAAAGAAAGAAAGAAAGGCAGGGCGACCGAAAGAAAGAAAGAAAGAAAGAAAGAAAGAAAGGAAGAAAGAAAGGAAGAAAGAAAGAAAGAAAGAAAGAAAGAGAGAGAGAGAGAGAGAGAGAGAGAGAGAAAGAAAGAAAGAAAGAAAAAAAAAAAAAAAAAGGAAGGAAAGAAAGAAAAAACGAAAGAAAGAAAGGAAGAAAGAAACACGCGATAATTCTGACCCTGCAGATTGACTGACCGACCTTCACCTTCCACACATACAGAAGTCCCCCTTCCCCTGCAGACACAAGAGAGTTGGAGGCTTCACAGTGGACCAGCAACGACGTCTCGTCCCCGTGACAGGCAGGATCGTCGAGCCAATTGAGGAGTCCGACCTGCACATCCATCCCGACAATAGATCGAGGAACAAAAACACAGAAAGAAGAAAGGAATCAGGGGGAGAACTTTCATGGCAGATAGGGTTTCACCACATGAACCAATTGTCTCTCTGGAACGGAACTGAAAGCCCGGAAGGAAAATTCAATTTCTTTGTTGACAGATCGGAACTCGTTGGGGCCGTCATGAGGGAAGGAAGGAGGGAACGTTTGGTGATGTTGAGAAGAGAAATTCAAAGTGCCTGGATTCATCTTAACATTTTGCTTGCAGATAGTTAGCGTTGTTTCACAAAGAGCTGACCGACCTGTTGCTTTTTTGACTGCGGCCAGACGAAGATGGTTCCGTTGCTCCCTAGAGCAGTGACCAAATGATTTGGCCCCTCCGGCATCACAGTCAATGAGAGGAAATGACGGGGTGGAGGTGGGGGGGTATGTGAGAGGCCCGTCTCCGGAACACACCGGAACGTTTGCATGCAGATGCCGCTGCTGCCGTTCCACATCCGAACCAGCCCATCGTCTCCAGAGGTCAGGAGACGGCGTCCGAGAGGATCAAAACACATCGCCGTTACCTGAATTAAGGAAAGAAATGTCCATGCAAAAGCAAAGAACATCGGAAAAAGCAGGCTGAAAGACACAGAGTTCAGGAGCACGGCACGAGTTGAGCTCTGGATATTGACACTCTCTCTGATCAGGGGATGGAAGGAACGACTTCTCCTCTCATCAGAAGTCTTCCCTTTGTCCTCCTGTCCCTTGACGCTCTTTTTCTGTCTCTCCTTGCCCTACTGTCAGTCAAACACAAGCACGCAAATCAACACACGCGCGCACAGCCGTGGATCAACCGGCCGACCAACCAACTGGCCTACCTTCGCGTTCCCATGTGCTTCTGAGATGAGGAAATCCAGTTTGCCCGACAGAGCACTCCAGACCTTGATGGTCGATCCCCTGTCTGCCGACACCACCTGGTTGAACGGTCTGTTGAACACGCAACTGGAGATGGCCTCGACGTGAGATCGGACCTCGCCTTGCTGCATGCATGGGGAGGGGGAAAGGGGGGGGGAAGAGGAACGAGGTAGGTATGAAGGAAGTACAATCTCGAGAAAGTGACGCATGAACACATTTTTCAATCAAAGAACATACAAAAAGCTAAGAAAAAGAGGCTGTCCACGACACTTGGAGTCACGCTCTCATCAAGCAGAATGAGATTGAAAAGAAAAAGAAGTGCTGACAGCCTTGAACAGGGAAATGTGTCGATGGAAAAAAAGTGAAGGATTTGGCAGAAAAGCGAGAAGGAGATCATAAACGAGGTAACATGTTTGATATACAGAAACGAGTATCGTCTCAACGGAACTTACGAGACTAACCAGCGAACCCATTTCAAGAAAGAGACAGAGAAGGAAGCATGCAGACTTGCAAACCAAACCCACTCACCCACCTGCACATCCAATACCCAGCTCTCCAGAGAAGTGCCCCCCACGATCACCGATGGTCCCTCAGGGTCCACGCACAGGGCCCCGAACGTGTCCTCTGGTCCCACCACGCTGCCACTGGACAAGGATTGGGTACACCTGCACGAGGGAGAGCAAAAAAGGGGCAAAGGCAGAAAGAAAGCTTCCAGAGAATTTTGCAGAAAAGCAAGGGGAGGAGGAAAGCAATTTCAGACCCTAGAAAGTTGAAGTCTCCAACACAGCGTGCAGAATGAGCGAAAGTCAAGCATTTCCCCCTCCTTCTTCACAAACCACGCAGTGAGGTTGCTATATATTTTGACTCTCTAATGGTCTCTCGAGGAAAGCGTAGGAGCGATCGACCAGTGTCATCCAGCCTGAGTCTAAGTCTATTGTTTGCTTACGTGAAGCTCCGAATGTCCCACACCTTCAGGATCTTGTCGGTTCCCAGACTGATCATTTGATTGAACGGCTGCAGAAAAAGAGAAGAAAGGCTGTATCAAATAGAGAAAGAATTTTTCCAAACGATTTAGAGCAGCTGTTGGGGGTAGTATATTTAGTCTTCCGACAGAAAGTCTTTCTTACAACATTTCGATCACAAGATTTTTGTTCAGGTTTCTCAATGGTACCTCTTCATTACACAAGCTCCTTTCACTTCCTTCCCCAATATCAATTTCTTTCTCAAGGTGCCACAAAACACAAAACTGCCTCATTGGTGTTTTCCCTTTCCTTTTTGACTCTGTCTATGAGTGGGCGCAATCTCTCCTCTCCCCTCCTCTCCTCTCCTCTCTCTTCTGTGTTTCTTGACTTTCTTATGCATGCCCAGCTGCCACGATTGTCTCCCATTTCTGACGAACTCACCTCATTCATCACCACCGCTCTCACAGGCGCCTGATGAGCAGAGAGCGTGTGCAGTGCCTTCAGAGTGAACGGATTCCACACGAAGATCAGTCTGTCGACCCCCGCAGAGGCAAAGAACTTCCTGGAAGAGCACCAGCTCCAGTCCAACACGCCCCTCTTATGGAGGGCAAACGGTCCCTTCTCCCTATACTTGGGGCTGAGGGTGAACAGGTCAGAGATGTGCACGGTCCCGTCGAGGCTGCTGGAGACCACAGCGGGGAGATCTGGAACAAAACCGACCTGCAGGATTGAGGTATAGAGGTACACTTGGTATTGTCCATGTATCCGTGAAGAAGCTGGAGCTTCTCTCGAGGGGTTACACCTCACGTCCTCTTCTCGCGATCCTGAGTTACTTTGTTTGAGCACACACAAAGACCAGTAGAAGAAAAACCAGGCTAGACGCCCTTGACAGATTCCTTTGGGTGAACTTCGCAAAAAGACAACTCACATCTTAGGGCGCAACCTGACTCATGATGAATCACTCAATGATCAGTCACTCACTCACTCACTCACTCACTCAGAGGCCGACAGACCTTTGTGACCAAATCCGTGTGGATTCGGCGTCTGTTGGGAGTGACCATTTGTTTCTGAAGTTCTAGGGCTGCCTGGTCTCTGCTCTTGTGGAGCTCTGCCTGGCCTGTGGCGTCTCTGTTGTCACGGACAGTCGTTCCGCCCCCACCGCCCCCTCCACCACCACCAGATGCGGCCGCCTGAGGGGGAGGCTGGGAGACGGAGGCGGAATGACCTCCCGAGGGGGAGGAGGCCTCCTGGGCCCCTGCTGCTGCTGCTGCTGCTGCTGCTGGTCCAGTGCCACTTTGTCCTCCTGCCCCTTCTTTGTCTTCTTCAGCCTCCTGTCCCCGGGCTGTCTGGCCCATTCCGCTGACCATTCCAGTGACCTCGAAAGAGGGGACAAATTCATTCTCCATTGACAGAACTCGATAGGAAGAGAGACGTTGGTCCTCAGAGGAGTAATTGGGGGACGCGTCTCGTGTCAGCTTCGTCTGTGTATCGCCGAGATCTTCCCCTTCTCCTCTTGAGACAACGTCACCTCTATTGATCCCCAACCCTGCGCCCATAGGCCGCAACGCCGACTTTCTCTTCCAGTACACAGCGTAGTGTCCTGTTCGCAGGCCCTCTTGCATGTTTTGCTCAATGGCCTCTCGCAGTTCCCTTTGTGGAATGGCGTTAACCCTCCGGTAAGTGTGCAATCCCTCGACGAGACGGGAGATTGCCCCCTTATGTGTGGGGAGACGCTTCAAAGTCAACTGAGGAATTCGGGCAGAACCTGTTCCCCTCTCCGTCTCGGACCCCTTAGCACGGGACCCCCTTTGCTTCTGGCCAGAGGGTCCTAGGGCAGGGGACTGCAATGATGAGGCTTCCCCCCCCTCACCTCCATTTCTAGGGAGAAGTCGCTCAACGGTCTTCGGTCCCCCTTCTGCAAGCACAAATTCCAAACCGATTCATTCAACAAGGCATTCGCCTCTGTGCACCAACAAGGCACGTGGACCGAGCTAGAAAAAGTAGAACAAGAAATGTAGACAATATGGAGAGCAGAAAAAGCAGGACAAACAAAATGCGAATGAGGCTGAGGCTGAGAAAAGAAAAAACCCCGAAGACCACCTTCGATCCACTCAACCGATCCACACACCATTCTCATTCTTCGTGTGTCGGGAGGCCTCCGTTCCCGAAACCCCCTGCTGGCCGGAGGAGCCCCCTGGAGCGGTTTCCGAGAGCACTGCTGCCGCAGACGCTGCAGCAGCCTGCACACCCAGCTCTGAGTCCTTTCTGCCTACTCCTGGCTTATCCCTCTCCCCCCCTTTCCCCTTCTCTCCCCGCGTTGCTCCTGTACCATCTGTTTGGCCTTGTTGCTGCGATGCCTGCGTTTGCTGTTGCGCTGAATTATTTGACTGGGCCTGCTGGTCTTGTCCCGCTGTTGTGTTGTTGTTTGCCTGATGAGACTGCGAGGGAGGGGCGTGGACTGACTGGGCCTGCTGCTGCAGGGTGAGGTGGGCAAGGTGGTCGCCTTTGTCTGCCCTATCCTGCTCAATCTTCTGTAAATCAAACAACTTTTGCAGTTTGTCTGCGGTGAAAGTCAACGTAGTTACATGCCCGAGGTCGTCTCCCACAAATAAAATCTCGTTGTCACCCTCTGTGGAGGGACCCGTGCCGGACCCTTCGGAGGTCCGGAAGTACGACAACACACACGGGATGCCGTCTTTGTAGTCCAGTCTGCCTGATGGTTTCTCGACGCTGCTGTCGAGAACGAAAATGCACCCACCGCCAGTCGACGCTGCAAGGCCTCCAGCACTACAGGCGGCAACAAGCTTCTGCGATCCTGTCATGAAGGTGAGGTCAGTCACCCACCCCCAGGACCTGCCTAGTCTCACCTTCCCTGTCTGCTGAAAATGAGAATTCCAAACACGCACGAACCCGTCTCTACCTGCAAAGGAACACGTACACATGCACACAGACATACATGCGTGTTCGCATGCATCAATAAATGCGTAGACTCGCAGATTCAAACATACACTTGCACACACACACACACACACACACGCACACACACATACACATACAGGCACACACACGCACACACACACACACACACACACACACAGAGAGAGAGAGAGAGAGAGAGACAGACAGACAGACAGACAGACAGACGGGCAGACGGGCAGACGGGCAGACCGGCTGGCTGGAGCCGGCCGACAAGTGCGAACGCACGCGAGCGCTCAAATCAGAGAGACGAGACGGCTTCTCTTCTCGTGCCTCACACAACTTCGCGACGAGTAACACAAGCGAGACAGCATGCCACTCCACAACGCTCCCTTTCCACACAAATCGTTCGATCGTACTCTTTCATCGAACAACTGCGCCAAAAAAAAAGGGGGCAATCCGGGGCAAAGAAGGCGGGGTCGAAACAAACGGACCAACCAACCAACCAACCAACCAGAAGACAAACAGCCTACCTCCAGTCACATAACGTGTGTGAGAAGCGCCCCATGCATGGGGACCCAGGACCTGTATGGAGCAGATCATGTCCGCGTGTCCCTCCTCCCCCTCCCCTCCCGTTCCAGCCGGGGCCCTTCTCCCATGTCCGGCCCCTTTGAGGAACTTCAAACAATCCGTCGGAGCTGCCCCTCCTGAGTCCTGTATCGAATCGGAGATTTCCATTCGGCCAGTTTTCATCCTGAGCATCAGGAAATTAGAGAAACCGTCCCAGTTGACTGATTTGAGGTCCTCTACATCCAATTTCTCAAACAAGGCCCCGAGGCGCTGTGCAATGTGTTGAGCCATCAACTCGACTGCTTCTTCGATCTTGAACGCCAACGCATTGCCAAAAGTCTTCAAGTCAAGACAGTTGCCTCTCATTTGAAAGACCTCCTTTAGATTCTCTGCCTGGGTCTCTGTAAAATTCAGCAGAGAGGACTGGTCAAAGGAGGGTGCCCGAGTCGATGTGAAGGTCTGCTGCGCCTTTTCATTCGCCCCCCCGTCCTCACTGATCTGGGAGGCAGCGTATGCAGAGAGTGCCTCCCACGAAACACCTTTCTTGTTCGGATCCTCCAATTGGCTGTACAATTGCAGTACCTGTTTGTGCAGATACTGGACCACCTGTGCCTGCATGTATTGTCTTTTGAAGCTGAGCGCTTCCTGGAACTGCTGCGCATCGAGGGAATCTCCCTGTTGCTGGAATGAATCGTGAAGTCTCTGCAGTTCGGATTTCGAGAAGTGCAAAAGAACGTCTCGGTGCTCGGAGAACGAGCCATTAAAGTCGTCAGGAGCGTCGTCCTCTTCCTCAGCCTGGAACGAAGCCGGCTGCTTTGCGCGACTGCTGCTCCAATCGCCACCGCTATTGCCGAGTCCTTTCAAATCAATTTCGGCAGGCCCTTTCTCCGTCTCAAAGTCCCTCATTTTGTCACGCACTTCAAGGCCTTCAAGAATCAAATCAGATTGAAGTGTGGGGGCGCTTTGTGAAACAGCACGCAGACATGTGAAGGGGACCGCGCCCTTCTCGTCTCTGCTCGATTCGCTCTCAAACTTTGGCGAGCTGCATGCAGTGTTCTATGTATCGTGTTTTGTCGGTGTAGAGCTCTCGACTGCAAACCGTTTCCAACTGCACGGCAACAGGTCTGCAAGATCTTTATTCTTGGACAGCACTGGTCGCTTTCTTGTAAGGCAAGAATTCACAGACATCATGGAACTGTTACATGTTGAATTAAGGTGTTTGTGTACATGAATGGAAAACATGCATATTTATGAAAATTTGCATGTTTTGCGCGTACAATTAAATTTCGGTGTATGCCTGCGATACAGAGGGGAACAGCTGTATCGGTAGTGCATGCACGAAAACAACTGCTGCGCGCAGTGTGAGACTTTCAGCAGAATTTTGTCACTGATGGCCCCGTCGGGTCGCGTGGAGGGTCTACGTCGCGATTGCTGTATGAGGCTTCCTTAATTGGTCCGCAACCAAAAAATCCAATCTATCTAGTGTGTTTGATTTTGTTTTTCTTTTTTTTATGGTTGATGTGCATCGACATGGTACGAAGAGTGTGATGACACATTGGGTTTTTTTGTTCTTTTGTAAATGTATCTTTTACCTTATTTTTTTATGTCACATATAGAAACTGACAGACTCCAGCCACCTAGCTCCCCACACCCAAAGACTGGGCTGGAGGTTCCTTCCAGAGCATAAAGACGTCCAGACAAAGAATACAATGAAAGTAAACAAAAGAAAAGAAGAAGAAGAAGAAGAAGAAGAAGAAGAAGAAGAAGAAGGAGAAGAAAGAAGAGCCGATGAGTTATTTCGTATAATACAAATTTGCTAGCAAATTTATAAGCATAATATTAAAAAACGTAACATATACATAACATTCAGTCATCATGTTATTAATGAGTGCAGCTAAATAAGTAGAATTAACTGGATGTTTTTATGGTGTATGCTTTAGCAGTCTTCTTTTCCTTTCTTTTTTTTTTTTCTTTCTTTTTTTTTGGTTACATGACATGACATTGTATTCTACCACCGTCTATCGTCGTCTAAAGTAGTCTAAGGCATTCACTTAACTGGTCAGGTATATAGTTGTGACTCTAAGTTGTCAGCTAGTGGAATGCTAGTTGATGTATTCTATAAAAAAATATAAGAGTATTTAAGATAACGTAAAATAATGTATGACTATGAACTCATCTGCGTGCGGGCCTTCCTGGCAAAGGATAAAAAGGACAACCGATATACAATTCTTACAATGAATACACAAAATGTATTTAACTTTGTAGACTACAAGAAACTCTCAGACGTTTACTCAGATGTATAGTAGCAGAACTAGGTAGAAAATCATCTCAATTGATAAATAATTTTTATGAGGCAGTGGTATAGACTGTTTTGCCTGCAACCTATTATATAGATGATTAAAGTTTTTATTATGTATCTCGTATCTCCATATATGATCGAAGGGCGGATCTAGGCTATCATGTGGCCTAGTCCATCAAAAAGTTCCGGTTCGTCCCAATATTTTCGAATCTTAGACTAAGTAAGAGCAATTTCATTATCAATCACTTTTAGTGCGGTTTGTCCCTCAGACAACAGCAGGCGACGGTAGGGTAAAAAAACAAGGAGAAGACACGAGAGGCAGGGCAACAATTTCATAAAAGTTTCTTTCCTCTGCAAAGCCTACCCTTTGCTAGACACTTTGACAGGAAAGAAACTTGAAGCTAGGCTTTAATCAAATGGAGGCCCCACCCTTTTGCTCTTTTTTTTCTTAAAATTCATCTCTTTCTTTTTTCTCACTCTCTTATTCTTTTATTATTCTTTTTCCGTTTTTCTTTCTTTTTTTTGTATACAGAGAATCAATGATAAAGAGATCACTCAGTTAAATTATGTCCTCCAACATGGATCGATTCATCTATATCTGTATGCTTGATATATATATCAGTCCTTTGGAAGTGATTATGAAGTGTAATTAGCAGACGTGCAATGCTACTGGCATGTAACCGAGATAACACAGCAAGACCGATATACTATGGAAAGGCTTGAGATGCATAGTATAGTTATATTAGTCTTGCAAAATCCTAAGCAAAATCAAATAACCTGTAACTGATTAATTGATGAAAAATTTAATATTGATTGATCTTAAGTCAAAAATAAAGAAAAGTCGGAATCGACTGATCATTTCGACTTCTCTGACTGACAGACTTTATTATATAGTATATCCCTAATCCGAGGCTAATCGCCTCCAATATCACTCGACAGATAGACATAGCGGGAAGGCCCTAGGGCGGAACATATCAATCAATCAAAAATCACTAGCAATATCCTTATTCTACACCCATTAGACCGTGAGCCATATTTACCTAAAATTTATAAATTAGTTTTCAAGTTGCTAAACAAACTAATAATAAATATGCACACACTGTTATAATAATTAAGTTTCAAAATCACATTTAATTAATCAATGTGCTCAGTTAACTACTGGGTAAGCTGTATCATGATGCACATCAGGATTGCAGCGTCTGATTGCTTGATGAGAAGGATAATATCAAGGTGTCATCAAGACTAGTGCATTAAATCATAAACTCTACTCTGCCACAAACCAGTGTTCCACAGCACAAGTGACGGAATCGGAACAGATGAACGACAGACAGACAGGCACGCAGCCCGATGGACCTGCAGAAATGCAATGAGTTGACGAAAGCCGGGGGAGCCGTACAAAAACTGTCGAAGTTACAGCCAAAGACGGCTCTTTGATCGTCCTCCTACTCAGTTTCTGCTTGCATACCTGACTATCTGTCACATAATTTCTCTTGGTTGATCTTCCGTCACTTCAATGAAGCACTCCTTAACCCCTGCTTCCTGTCGGTTCACCCAGCTATCAGACGCTCCATCAAGCATCGGATTTGATGCATTCAAAGCTCCATCATTATCATCTGCCTCCGCGACCCTGCAGCTAGCGGCATGCAGACCGCTTGAGGACAGACTTCATACGCACACGGCCAAAAGGAAAGAAAGAAAAGATTCGGACACACTTTTGAAAACAGACACAGATACACAGGTCGCGCGAGAAAACAAAAAGAGCGTCTCCGCCCCCTGCACGCCTCACCTGCATGCACTCTCCCTTCTCCGACGGAAAGGAAACGGAAAGAAAGAGCACAAAGCAAGAGGACACAAGGGGCAGATGACGCACGCAGCCTCAGCACGAAAATGACAAGCAAATCCGATCGATGCAAAGACGAAACAGACCCGGCAGTAGACTCAGCTCCGAGGAGACCTGCCGCCGCACAAATCAAAGAAGACACTGGCAGGGGACTCAGGTGACTCAAGGCTGACAACGGACGGGCCAGCGCTTCATGACTTTTCCCCTGAATTCGCTCTTTTTCTCCTGTCGTCATTTTGTTTCATGAATGGATGAAGACGCGCATTGCACCGAGCAAAGAAAAGAAGAAAAACAGAAAACCGACCGAAAGGCACCCCTTGATCCAACTACCTATCTGACAGAATGCAGAATGACTTTTCGAGAAAGGCACCCTTCAAATAGACGAGACGGAAGGAATGATCAAAACAAAATCATGAGACCGTCAAACAGTCACTTACTCACATATTTAGTCAATAATCACGCACGCACGCACACGAATAAAGCATGGAGCTGTCCAAGCCCTCGGGTGCTATGCAAGAAGAAGTCCTTTCAGGTTCTTTTCTGCTGCGCGACACGCCTTCATACTTCGCGCATTCCTACGCATTCGTACTCAACAAGAAACCGAATTTCTTCTTTTTTGACCTTCCAACACAGTGTGTGTCTCTTCTCTTTTCGCATTGGTCAACAAACCCTCTTCGTTTCTCTACTTTCTTAAATTCCTTTTTGATACTTTCGCTTTTACCCTTCAGTAGAGACGAACAATCGAGAATTCTGGACGCACATCGGAATTCTTTTTTCACCTGTCTGGCTTCATGCTCTCTCTATAATTTGCCTTTTTCAGCAATTGGACCCAGCCTTACCCTCGACAGCCACACACAGACGGTCTCACACGAACAAACAACAAACGGTCACTCTCAACCATTCAAATTGCACAGGGGCATAATGAAACTCACACAGGCAGACAGACAGAGAGATGTCCTTCCTTCCCTCTCTGCCTCCATCCCTGGGAGTGGAGCTTCCCTTGATGATCGCTTTTGAGAGGGAAGAGAAGGGACTTGGGAGGTTGCTGAAAGAAATCATCGTCTCGTCTCGTCACGTCTGAGTGTGTGATGTGCATGTCGAGGTGGGGAGGTAGATTCTGTCAGTTCGCATGCCCTCTCTGCTCTTCTTTTCTCTGGGCGGTGACGATCAACTAGACGGGCAGGGGCAGGGAATTGAGGTCTGAGGCTACAAATGCTTAGTGTCACTACTCCTCTCTCACTCCTCCTTCTTCCATCTGCCCGACGGTCTCGCTTCATTTCTCTGCACAAAGAAAAAGGGGGACAATAGAGCGAAGGTTTTGATTTGAAAGAAATGAAAGGCAACAAAGAGAGACCCCCTTCCAACATCCCATTTCAAAATGTGTGGAAGCAAAGAGCTAAAACGAATGCAGGAAGGAAAACATCGCTGCAATGCAATAAAAACAAGCAGACTGCAAAAGAGACAGACTCTACACACAAACACAAAAGACCGTACCAGTTTGCTCAGACCCAGACTCCTCAGAGAGGCCACGGCGCCCGCCTCGGCCGCCTCGGCCACCGCGCCCCCGCCCCCA
>JAHBMJ010002383.1:12636-19659 GCA_018398765.1 Chromera velia | reverse complement strand
GTCAGTAATGTGTCGTCCTCCTCTTTTCTCCTCCGACAGCACGTCTCTTCTAGCATCGCACTTTTTTCTTTCAGCGATGTGAGAGTTGTTCTGGCTTGCACTAGTACTCGATCCATGCGCGCCAGTTTCTCTGACAGGTGCACAGGCACTAGACCGTGTGCACCGACGCTTTGGTTGCAAATACTCTGCTCGGGGAGAGTTGTGGTTAGTCAAGCAGTACTTTCTGCGATCTTCGGTTGCTGTTGTCGCAGGGGGTATTCGAAACTTTCAAACAAAAGAAAGCTTCGCGCGGCTGTGCTCCATCGTTACACACCCAGCTTTGAATTCTATCAATGCACGAGGAAAGATACGCCTCTTCTCTACGTATGCGGCATTGATGTTCTTTGCCCTTTCTTGTTGTCCTTGCCTGTCTCTCCTCTGTTTACACTGGGTGATCTCGAGTGCGTTCTCAAGTCCGGTGGCTCTGTGGAGAGGATTGGCGACATCCCACCACACCCCGCTTTTTGAAACTCCCCGGATCGACCTGTACTTCCATGCAGTAATATGAAACCATAAAAAGATAACACAACAAGCAAGCAAGCAAGCAATCCTACAAAACCTAGCTGTGTTCCCACCCATCGGATTCCCTCAGTCGTTTCTTCATGAATCCGTTCCGATCACCATTCACACGATCGGTCAATGAGTGCCAGTCAGTCAGGCAGACGGAAAAGAAAGCCAGGCTGCCTGAGTACTTCCAGTCTTCTACAGCAATATCTCCTTTATTCGTCTTCCCATTCTGTGCGTTGCTTTGCTTTGCTTTGATTTTTCCCCACACACAAACATTCAGACGCAGAAACTGACGCCATCGTGTTTTTTCCACCGTCATTTTAACTCTGGACCTCTTTCTGGGTGCCCGCCCCAAATATGCGCGGAGAGTGTACGGCCAGTCCATGTGTATGTGATGGTCGCAGGGACGTGGATGTTAGCCTGGCGGTGCTCTTCTCTAAGTTCCAGGGCAGATCGAGTTTGTGTGCGGACTCAAACACACGGTCACACACCTGGGGACGCACGCTGCCCAAATGTGTCACCTATCAATCTAGTTTTCAACGGTTTTTTACGTTACATGCGTTTGCATGCAGGCAACAATTGCATTAACCTAGCTAGGCATTAACTTACTTAATACAGAGACTGATCGTGACGTACTGTATAGCCCTAAGTATAGCCTTAGTAGTGTCAATGACCATCCATACACGTATTGACTAGCGTATTGATTGAGTGATTGATTGAAGATTGACGAGCATGGTTTTTATATAGGATCGCCCGCCGCTAAGCTGTTGGCAACTTGGCACGTTGCGGCCTGCAAAATCTAGTACAAAATTCTAAGCCCTTCACTAAATTTAAAAAAGATAAAAATTGGAAAAATTTCTTTTAAATTTATGTTTTTTTTTAATTTATCATGACAGTCGATAGGCAAAGTTGGCAAACAAGTGCTGTTCAAGTATTGCAAGAGTATTGTAAGGGTGTTTAATCATATTTTTTCTTTTTTCTTTTCTTTTTATAAATCAGATGATTCAGAATAAAGAACATACATTATGAGACATGCAGAAATATTCAGAGGAAATTCTTCTGAGGAATATATACGAGACTGTATCTAGGAATATATACTGTATTCAAGTTGTATACATTATTTTATAGAGAGTGATTGGGCATATAGGAGGAAATTTTTAAAAAGAGGGGGATAGGTAAAACAGAGATGGCTAGGAGCACAAGACAAGAAGTAGAGAAGACCTAGGAGAAGATGAAACGCAGGCCGCCACTTATGCAGCTAGGAACGCAGCGCATGAGTCTGAGCAGCTGAAGGACGGGGGGAAAAGCAAATTTAGTAAAATTTGTATGGAAGAGGAAAAGGGGGGCTATAGGGAGAGATGGGAGGGAGGCAGGCTTTGGAACGGCTCCCGTGCAAGGAATAGGAGACTAGGTGTACTCTGTAAAGTTTTAAAGTGAAATAAAGTTTAAAGTCTAATTTCAGACCATTGATTATGAAATAAAACTTTTGAAATCAACTTTAAAGTTTATAGATATAGATTTTTACAAGTTATGAAAAGTAAAAGATACACAGTACGGTTGGGAGTTACTACCGGGCCTTTTTAGCCAGTAGCGAGTTACCATCAGTTTAGTAACCATGAGATGGTAACCGGTGGACTTGAAGGCGTGTACTACTAGTACCACTACTATGGTAGTTCTATGAAAAACTCTGGTAAAAACAGTTGCTAGACCTATGTTTTAAAGCCTGACCACTTAAGTCATTAGCAGTTTAAAGCCCTGAAATGATCATACTCAAACAATATATGCTATACATAGTGATCTACTAGTTAGAGTTTAATCATAAAATGATGAACATTGAATTTTACTAAAATAGACTTTTGCTACATGCCAAAAATACGATTTTTACTAGTCTAAAATTGGTTTTATACGTTAAGTTTGACTCAGAATATGGCAAAATCTGCCTCAGTGTTTTTAGCTACTACCACTACCATTGGAACAGTACTACCGTATAACCATAAAATTGGTAACCGGGCAGTCTAGCGGCCGCCTAGTAACCATCCTACTTTCGTTATTCCTAACCGTACTGTATAGTAAAAGAAAATGAAAAAAACCATCGTTAAGGTACGTTAAGGTAAAGCTTCTCAGTTCTAAAGTTATAAAGTCAAAAAAGTTTTAAATTTTAAAGTTCGGGCTCGCGCTTTATTATAAAAAAAACTTTACAGATCACACCTAGATAGGAGAGCGAAGAAGCGAAAAAGAGAAGGCCCTGAGACGGCATTGAAGAAGAACGGGAAAGACAGCAAAAATAATGGAAATGCTTCTACCTGAATTCAAAGGCTTTCCAACTAGATCGGTCTATATTCTTCTGCTCTACAGTTTTGTGCTTCTTTTCAGGTCTGCAGAAAGAGTCCATGAGTGAACGAAGGAAAAGGCAAACAATTTCTCCTCTGTCGACTTTTCCCTTGAATTCATTTGTTGGAACAGTGACAGATTTGATCGAATCGGCACTCACGCTCCTCACGAAAAAGATCGCCATGCAGACAGATCCTACGGCCTGCACCCTCCTGCTGTTGTTCCTCATTCTTCATTCGTCTATTAATTGACAAAAGAGTTCAACAAAGATAGTGGTAGTTTTTCTCCCTTTCCATCTATACACCCTCAGACCTGAACAGACCGCCCGTAACCTTTTTGCAATTCCTTCCTCTCCTACTTCCGTCTGGCTGCGTCTCCATGTGCTGCCAAGGGATGCATTCAACCATCATCGTTAGACGGTCTCTCTCCCCCCCTGCTCTATCCCTATCTTCCCGTTCCGCTGACCCACTAGGCGCCCCCCCTTCTTCCCTCTCCCTCTCTTTCAACGCGCTCCCCTCTGGGCCTGCTGCAGCTGCCGCGGCTGCAACAGCAGCGCCTGCTGGCGTGTCTACTTGTTCTTCTGCCTTCAACTTGAATCGAACAGGGGTAGGAAGGAACCAATCAATGCCGAAATGACACCCAAACACTTCCAGAAAAGCTTCGTACGACGTGCGTTGACGGGAAGTCCATGTCTCCTTCCCCCCCGCCATCACGGCCACAGTGGCCGACCTCCCCTTCAGATATTCAATTCCCGTCTCGTCGCTAGTAATTCCGCTTGTCTGGTCGCAAAACATGATGCAGGTAAACAAGCCAAAAATCAAAGCTTCAAACGCAACCAACACAGTACAAAGAACCCCCGCCCCCCCCAAATTACACCGCTCCTCATCGCTCATCGACGTCCCGTCCAAATCCTCCTCATCCCCCCCCGAGGCCGTCTGCTTGCTTGCAGGAGACACTGGCCCAACCTCTGATGCGGTTGCTCCGCCTTCACCCTCCCCCTTCATAACATCCACCGCCACCGGTTCCCCCCCCTTCCCCTCTACGTCTACCACCGGCGGAGCGCGTCTCCCCGCTGCCGGGTTTCCCCGTCTCCTGCTGCTATTGGGTGGGAACGAGGACCTTCCTCTTTTTGGGTAGATAGCTCCTGCCCTCGAGCAAAAGACCAGCTTCCAGCCTAGAAGCCCAATAGACAAAAAACACATCAAGAATACATAGAAGAGAAAGAGCAGGAAGTGCTTCTGGTTCCGCAACCCCACACAGTTGTTTACCCACGGACAGTGGTGGTCCATCTTGAAGATACATCTGTTACATGTGGAGCAGTGGTGGGTGCGGGGGGGCTTCGGACCTGCGCCAGGGTCAAAATAGCAGGAGGGAGATACGAGTGCATGTGCGCTGTCGAAATGAGGAAGAAACCATGCGTGTGGACGGATCAGATGAACGAAGAAGAAAATCCAGTCAGGGAGGGATCTGCGGGTCAGGAGAGCGAAGGAACCAGTGGGCGGGGGCAGCGGAGGCGGGCAAAAAGCTGTCGAGTTGCCTATTGAATAATTAACGACAATCAGTCGGGTCGGCACGGGAAGATCCGCAAAGAAAAAACAGAAGGGGGGCATGCGCATGAGGGGGGGAAGAAAAGACTGAACAATCCCCCGACAAGATCAGATGGATGAAAATGAGGAAGGTGGACACGGAAATTTGAGAGGAAGAGCGATGGACTGCAAGTCCCTGCGGCGTCCCTGACTGACACTTGCACTTGCGGCACCGTTTGGCTGGGGGCATTTCCAGTTCGTCCCTTGGGTCAGCTGATGGGTACCAGTTGACGTCTTTGATGATGGCTCCGGGGTCGGAGAGCATGCACACGGCATGAGAGAGAGAGGCCATGGTGGCCAAAAAAACCATGCAACCAATAAAAAACCACCGACTTCGAGCTAACCAATTCCACACTACATGCACACATATCGCGTAAGAGGCAAACCAGATGAGAACATGGACGGTCATCATACAACAAACCCCACAGGGATCACAAATGAACCACACCCGTCTCTTCCCCTTGCCTCCTCCCATTGACGGTGCAGACTCAGAGGCAGCCATGCCATCTTCGTCACGAGAAACCGCATCAAGGTCAGTGACCTCTGCTTCGGGTTCGCTGCTGCTCATCTGAAGGGAGGGACGACAGAGACAATTTTCGAAGGGCCGTCTCTATCGATGACTGCATGCGGGCGCAGACCTTTATCGCACTAGCTGTCGTCAAGTGACTCGACAAAAGAGGCTATTTGAAAATTTGTACAGTTTGCACAGCGGCGATTCCGTAGGCGATGAACTCGGCACAGAACATTCTGGACCTCCCCGGCGAAGGCTCCAAGTCGGTCTCAAGTGGGGGTTGACATCATTGGGCTGACCGTAACATGAGGCAGCTACAGAAGATTCACTTTTCTTGCATTCGGAGACGGTCGGACCCAGCGGCCACGCTGCCACGCTCGCGCGCGGGATTTTGTCTATTTATGCGAGTTTTTGTTGAGTCATGGGGCCCCACCGATGAGCTGCCCTCTGAGTCTCGTCTTAAGCGATATAACGATGGTCGCACTTTAATAAAGTTTAATTATGAGACCACGCGTTTTATCGCTTAAGCCAGCGAGACACGCAACCTCACAGCTTGGGTGAGCGCCCTGTATATACGTGCTTTCTTTGCGTGCGTCGAAGATGTTTTGCAACGTACGGTGGGCGAACAAACGGTCAAAAACTGCACCACAACCTCAAAGCACTCAGCTTTGGTGCAGACGAGATGCTTGACATTCCCTCGAAACACTGATACATAGTTGCACAGAAGGTTTTTTGTTGGTTCCCGTCGACGATCGTCATTTAGACTCACTGGTGTTTCGTGTCTCTGTCTTCCGGTTTTTTCCTGAAGACGGCCGGCAGAGTGGCCTGAGGTTGTTGTTAATTTTCCTCTTTTTGGTAGTCCGAAGTGAGCACTGTGCTCTCATGATGACAGGTTGCTTTGTTCTGAGCCTTATTGTTGTACTGACAGTGGTGGATGCCTACCAGCTGTCTCCATCAGCATTAAGGGGACGGGGGTGGAGTGCACTCTCAAGGTGCGTCTCCTTTTGCTTGTCTCCTCCATGAATCGCGTGCTGACGTCTTCTCATCTGTATGGAATGCTTGCTTCTATATGCATGCAGAAGATTAGAAGAGCTTTCGCGGCGGCAACCCGCCGCAGTTCTCTTCCAGGAGGCGGAGGAGACGGTGGCTGATAGTGCAACAGACACGGAGACGGAGACAGCCCCATCAAGTTCCCCGAAACCTTTCGGGATTAAGTCCTATCCTCTGGAGCGTCGGTGTTTCATCGCGGGGTTCGGCCCGTTCGTAAAAGAGGAGGAGCTGATCGAGCATTTCAATACTTTCTTTGGTTCTGAGGAAGTGGAGGACTTGAAAATCTTCAGACACCGAGATGGAGAAAGCAAAGTAAGTCGGTTGGGAGCCAAGACACGGTAGACAGACCATCTCTGAGCAGGCACTTGACAGCTAGGAAAGATGGGTTGAAATGCCACTCTGTGTGTGGATCTATTCAAGCATTTTGTGTAGTTTCGACAGAGGCAGACGGAAGAGAGGTCGTTGAGGACCGCACTGGGTGTTGCAGCATCAGCCCTCTCTCCCTCTTTCTTTCTTCCTTCCTTCTGAAGAAAGAGTTTTGGCCGTATCTGTGTCGTTGCTCACCGTCCCTCTCCCCCTGCGTTTCCGCCCCGAGTTCAAGCCATACTTTCATTTGCACCCCCTTCTCCCTTCCCCTTGATTCCAGAACTGTGGCGTTGTCGCGTTTAAAGATGCCGACACGCAAAAGAGGGCGGTCGCAGAGATGAAGAACAGCCCGATGAAGGGCGGGATCCAGCTGATTGTCATGCCGGACAGCGACACTGCGACCAAGGCGAGCCGCTTTGTTCAACTGGAGGAGGGGCAGCGAATCCGGCAAACGGTCCGTCTCCCGCTGTCCTCTGTGTCTTCTTTCCCGTCTCTCTGTGTGCACAGATCAGATTGCCGTGTGTGCGTGTGTGCACGGATCACTGTGTGTGTATATGTCTGTGTGGTGTGTGTGTGTGTGTCTGTGTGTGTGTTCTCTCTCTCTCTCTCTCTCTCTCTCTCTCTCTCGCTGTG
>JAHBMJ010002382.1:0-19523 GCA_018398765.1 Chromera velia | reverse complement strand
AAAAGAACACCCAGATACTTATACGACCCCACTCTCTCGACTTCTTTTCCCCCAAACATAAGCCTGCCTTCAATTGCAGGGTAAGAGTCGGACAGACACATGATTTTCGTCTTTTTTAAATTAACAGTGAGCCCCCTCTCTTCATAGAAAGAATTCAATTCATTCAAGCTGACCTGCAAGTCATACACGCTCTCAGCAACGAGGACAAGGTCATCGGTATAACTAAGGCTATCGCACTCAACCCCACCGAGCAGAACCTCTGCATGACCGGAAGCCTTCACTCTTTCATGCAGATCATTGATGAAAATCAAGAAAAGAAAAGGGGAGAGAGGATCCCCTTGTTTCACCCCTTTCTCTTCCTTGAATATAAAAGGGCTGCCAGTGATGCTTCCGTACACATTTGTATACATTGTCCGAATCATTTTGATATCAACTACACTCACCCCCTGCTTCAGCAAAACTTCAAACAAAACATCCCTGGGCAGGGAGTCAAAGGCTTTGCTGAAGTCTACAAAGCATGCTAACAAGGGCTTCTTTCGTTTCTTTGCCTTTTGCATCAGCGCAGTAAATGCCCCGATGGCTTTTCTTGTTCCTACCCCTTGCTGAAAACCCAACTACCTATGGTCAATCTTCACTTGCGATGTAAGACGGGCAGAGAGGAGTGAAGAAAAGAGTTTTGGTAAGAGTGAGACAATATGAATCGGACGCCATTCACCAGGGTCGGGGGAAGGAGGCCCGTTCGGAACCAGACAGATTTTAATTACATTCCATTCATCTCGCCAAGCGGATGTCAAGTGAATTAAGTTCAAATGGATAAATAACAAAGCACGAGAAAGAGGCGAATATTGAAAGCAGAGGGAGAGGTGGTTGGGGGCGAGTCTGGACAACCCTGCAGCCTTTTCTTCCTTTGTGGACCGGAAGACTTTCCTTATTTCTTCTATGCAAAAATAAGGGCGAGAGAGATTGGTGGGGGCAAAGGGGGAGAGTGAATGCCAGAGGGAACCTGATGAAAATAGGTATGCAAATGCAAGAAAACGCCAGGATGCAAAGAAGAGTTAAAAACGGGTGGAGCTGGCTGCGAAAGAGGGAAAGGGGGAGCACTTTCTTGTGCAGATTCCCTGCCAGAGGGAGAGTCAGCGAAGATGGAAGCCCAGTGACAGGAAAAGTCCTTTACTGAAGCATAGTTCATTATATAATATTATATACATATATATATGAGACATCTGGGAGTTAAAAGCTCCACCTATAAATGGCTAAGCCTTCTTCAGGTCACCTAAGTTCAAACATTATTAATTAATGAATTTATGAAGCACGGCCGAGGGCTCGCCTTCGTATAGCGCAGGGCATAGATGGGAGCAATCCACTATCTTTAGTTAGGGTCTGGGGAGGCGTGAGTCGGGCAGAGCGAGCTAGAACCCTTTATCTCTTAATACACAGCGCGTTTCGCATAAAATAGCAGGCGGTGGAGCCCACCGCGCGCAGCACCGTAAGGCTTGGACGCGCCGCTACGTTAGCGGCCCCGCTAAGCATACATGTGCATGCAAAGCAATGAAATTAGCAGTCTCCGAAAAATAGAGTCGCTCCAAGGTTTCAAGAAAGGCAAATCAGTTCAAGTCGAGGAAAGACTTCGTGGGGTTTGTTTTCACTAGGCCGCCTACTCATTCGAATGTTTTTTAAGCCATACGAACTTGGGCCCTCTTCGTCTGGCTTCGTGGTCCATAGGTATTTCTTTTCTCGATTTTTGCCTATGCTGACTATTTTACTTCCGGCAGTTTCGCTTTTGCTGCCCTTGCCTTCTGCGCACCCTTTCGGCGTGCACATACTTTCGGCCTGGAGGCCTTGCAAGCTGGTACTGGATTCGTTGGGGAGCCCCCGCAAGCCCGCCAACACCTGCTACAATGAGGAGCCAGCTCCTCAGCTTCCTGATGCTCTTTTTGTTTTTGCTGGTTAGACCTTCCTCTGGGGTTGAGCCTGACCCATCCGGTTAGTTTTTTCCTCCCTCTCCCTCTGTTTCTGTGTTTCCGCCCTTTTAGTAACCTCCTTGAACCTAAGTGCCACTTAAAAAATTATAATCAAGATCATCTTTTTATGCGGTATCGTTTTTCAAGAGACCGTCTACGCCTGCGGCGTAAACGATCAAAACAATATATAGATATGTAGCTTTGGCTTTCAAGACACCATAAATGATCTGCGCCTGCGGCGCAGACTTTCAAGCTTATCTAAAAATATGGTTTGACCTTTCAAGTGGTAGTTAGGTTCAGGGAGGTCTTTTCAGTTATGCTCCGTCCCCGGGTTCATGGGTTGGGGCCTGCTGTTGTGCTCTGCTTAGGGGGTGGGACACCGGATCATTCACACACTCGTCTCAGCGTCATTTTCCCCTAAGCTAGGCATTGCCTTCTCTTTACGTCTCCAGTCTCTTGCAGCTAGGCTCGTCACTGAGTCGCGGTCGGCTG
This sequence comes from Chromera velia, assembly GCA_018398765.1. Taxonomy (NCBI): domain Eukaryota; family Chromeraceae; genus Chromera; species Chromera velia. The sequence continues at coordinate 17,070 of JAHBMJ010002382.1, read as the reverse complement.
TTGAGGCGCAGGTGTTCATCTTTGCTTGCACATGAGTTGATTCATAATTGTTTTTTGCATCTTCACGCTTCGAATGCCCTGCCTGTCAGCAGCACTGGCTTCCTGTTTGCCTTTTGTTGCGTGTGCTCTTTTCTTCGGTGCACTGTTTACTCTTCCTTCCTCTGAGTGCGCGCTGTGAGCGTAGGCTTGACTTTCCAGGGCGTGCCTGGCTGTGCTGTTTGTGCTCCCTCTCACATTTATCGGTCTGCGCTCCTGTACCTGGCTTTGGGTTGGGTTGTATGTGCCGGGCTTGTGTCTTACTGTCTGCCATTTAGCTCTAACTCAAGGACGTGTCTGGCTATGCCGTTTGTGCCCCCTCTCACACAACCATCGGTCTGCACTCTGATCTACGCTCTTGCACCTGGCTGTGATGTGGATTGTGCTTGCCTGGCTTCAAGCCTTGTACTGTCTGCCGTTTGGCTCCAACCTGAGGGCGTGCCTGACTTTGCCGTTTGTGCCCTCTCTTACACAACCATCGGTTTCGCTCAGTTTGCACTATTGATCCCAGCTTTGGTTTGCGTTGTGATTGTCTGGCTTCGTGTTTTACTCTCCGTTATTTGCCAATGGCTACAACCTGAGGGCGTGCCTGGCTGACAGTATGCCGTTTGTGCCCCCTCTTGCACGACACTTGGTGTTTTCGCGTCTATGTCTTGCAAACCCCTCATGGGGTCGGTTGTGACTGTCTCGCATCGTGTGTTAGACTCTCTAGCCGCTGGCTTCAACCTGAGAGAGTGTCTAGCTCTGCCGTTTATGCCTTCTCTTTCACACCTCTTAGTATGTGCTTTTAGCAGACTTTTGGCTTAGTGAGTTACCTTGCTTAACCTGACTGAAAGCGTGCAGGATGGCTCTGATACCCCTGACTCAAATCTGTGAGAGTGCCTGGCTCAGCCGTTTGTGCCCTCACAGTTTCTTTCATGACTTGTTTTCTTCCAAACCTCTGTAGGTTAGTGGTTGAGATGCCCGGATAGAGCGTGTCGCCCTTTTGACCGCTGGTTCCAACCTAAGGGAATGCCTGGCTATACCGTTTAAGCCCCCTGTACATGATGCTGCCCTGTATCTCAGAACCTTCAAGCATAGCTCGGTCTGATGTTTGGCGTTTCATAGTTACTGAAAGCTACATTTAAAGGCTTAAAATAGCTGGACAACTTGTACATCTCTAATTACGAGCACACTCTGCTATTCATTTAGCAAGTTGATCGCATCACTTGACTGAGTAATGCATTGGCCGCACTTATTCATTATAATTGCTACTGTAACAGCAGTTACTCACAAGTGCTTTTGATTGATCCCGCATATATTCAGTAGAGTTTACTTCACTTAAATGAGCGGCGCTTTTATGCGCACCATGTTAATATTGTCGCACGTTGCTGCACTACAACAGTCTATGTGATTGCCGCGTCTTTTTTTCGCAGGAAACAATGGCATGAATCCTGACCTTTCCTTGGTGCCCGGCTTTGGCACTGGTCAAGGAGGAAAAGGAAAAGGGGCGGGAAAAGGAAAAGGTGGAAAAGGCAGTTCCATGTCCCCCGCTCCTTTCGCCCGTTCATCTGCCCGTTTGGCTGCGCTTGGTACGGGGAATGGAGGAGTTAGTCAGGGTGGCCTTGCCGGTCTTGCTGATTCGGCTATTGTAGAACACGAGGCCAACGATGATGAAAGAGATAACGGCAGAGACTGTCGTGATCAGAGCAACGGCGAAATAGCAGACGTTGAAGATGAAGGAGCAGATAGGGAGAGAGATAGAAATCCCTCTCCTCCCGCTCCACCTGTTGATCCCTTGGCTGCGTTTGCTACCAACGTGCTGGCACTGGTGGGGGACTAGTCTTTGCTAAACCCGTCAGGCTTGTCATCATCATCGTTAGCCAACGGTTCTCTAAACCTATGTGACTCTGCCACTCTAGAATGTGTATTGGCTTATCTTCAGCAAATGCAATACGCCCCTCCGCTCAACCTTTTTTCCCCGCTTGTACCTGTCCATACAGCGCTCCTCCCCCCCCTCCACGCAAGCGTTCCTTCTTGGCAGTGCCAGTTTCTGGACTGCCCCTCTCCCACGTCTTCCTGCACAAGCGGCCGCCGCAGCAGCACCACCTACCACCCCACAAGATACGTCTTAGCTGTCAGCCCCAGGGGTAAGCGGTTCCCCTTTGGCCCTTAGCGGGCTTCAGCAGACCAGGCCGATCGTTTAGCTCGGTCAGGGTTTAGATGGCTTTCCTTCGTCTGCGGCCGACCCTTTTCGTGTCCCTGAGGGGTCAGGTCAGACCTCTTTGACCGGTAGGAGTCCGATCGATACGTCTGGTGTTTGCCTCCCCCAACCTGGTCAGTCAGGGTTATTCGTACCGGTTGGTCTGCCTCATCAAACCACTCAGGCGGACGGTTCTCCTCTGGCCGGCACCTTGAATGCTGATTCCCTTCGTCAGGCTCTAACCAGCATTTATCAAGCAGCAGGGAATTCACTGGTTCCCCCAGCATAAGCCATCACTCCTGCTGCTCCGGTCCCCTAGACTGCTGCCGCTGCCGCTGCCGCTGCCGCTGCCGGTAATGCTGCACGCTATGTGCAGAGACCTTTGTTGCCCCCTGTCTCGTCTTCCCCAGTCGGAGTTCCCCAAATTCCATCTGCGACTGCTCAAGATGGCCCAGCAGCCGGTTTTAACCGTCCCCCGCTTAACTAGCTCATGCCATCCATCGCCGATGGCTTTGCAGCTGATGACGTCAGACGTGAGTTGGAAGCTGATCAGGTGATTGCTTTGCCTAATCACCTCGATACGGGGCTGGGCCCTGCGGCAACGGCTGCCATTCAGCACGCAGGTAGAGATCGACAGTTTTGCATGTTTTTCTGGTTCCCTCCTACCCCTGACGCGTTGTATCTCCCAACCACGCAAGTCGCAGGGGGCCGTACGCTCTAGATGCAGAGATATGAGGCCCTTCGTATCATTTTCAGAAAGTTTCTCCCCTCTTTTAACACGTTTACGGACGGTCTCGACGGCAAGTCGGGAACCCAACTGGTCGAGTAGTTGAAACAACTCCGCTCGTAGGCCGCGATTCGCATCAGTCTGGTGTATAACGCCAAAGGGGAGAGGCTCTTGGAGAGTGTTCATGCTGAGGCAGCTTTGCCACTCCTGAACCGCATGGAGTTGGCGTTCCTGGAACTGACTCGCTTGTTTTACGACTGTCCGGAAGTGTTCGGGGTGAATGGGGTGGGAACCGCCACTGTGTGAATGGTCATTCGCCAGTTTCATAATGCAGAAAACCTTGAAGGGTTCTTGTTCGAAGACATTGATCATTTTGTGGGAGCTGCCTTTGCTCATTTAGTTGCGGCTGACTTGTCGGCGGCAGCTACCTATTTGAGTAACATGGTGACAGAGCTGAGAACCGAAAACGAGGCCCTGTGAGCTGAGTTAGACTCGGTCAGGTTTAAGCTGAATCAGGTGCATAATCAGTTGCAACTCCCTGTGAACAACGGCCCCCGGGGTCGCCGTACACACCGTGGGTCTAGGGGGCGGGGAAAGAGGAGTGGCAGCGCGTTCCAACACCATAACAACCCTACAGCCGCTGGCGGTGCCGCAGCAGCCGGTCAGCCATCTCATACCAATGCTTTCAACCAAGGAAACCCCCGTCAGACTGCCAATCAGAGGAACCCCCAGACACTCACCTTTGTCCCTGGGAGTGAAAGTTCTGGGTTATACACCCACCATACCCATGAAGGATTCCCCTGAAGGGGGAAAAGCGGTGGTCGCGGCCACCGAAGAGGCAGGGGTGGCGGTCGGGGGGGTACTGGACCAATGGGTATGTAAGAGACAAGGCCGTGCCTTCCCATAATCGGAGGTGTTGGCGATAGCAGTAACTCAGTCGGGTGGGGGAAAGGCATGCTCCCTCTCTCTTGTTTTGCTTGCGCTGAGTGCTGAACATGCAAAAGTTTGGCAGCCTTGCATACAGAAAGGTGGAAGTCGAGAGATATGTTTATGAGCTTTCAGACACACGAACAAACCCAGGAGCAAAGGGTTGGGGGATAAGGAAAAACGAATGGCTTTGCCCTGATTCTTACATCAGGGTTTCAAATTGGAGGGTCGCATGGTTTAGAGACGTATTTGCTCACCTATGGACTTTCAGTCATCAGCACCGCCCCCTTACACGCTCATTCAGTGTCTACACAGATCTGCATGCGATTGTTGGTCGACCATGGTCAGGTTGCCTAGCCATGTGGAGTGATCGAGTTAGTGACCGTTAGTGACGGGTTCACCGACCTGCATGTCAGAACTTTCTGCGTGGCATGACACCATGGATCGTTTAATTATAATTTAGTCGGATATCATCGCGTTTAACTTAGCATCGCGAGTCAATTTGCGATACGTTCGGAGTCATAAAAATTAAAACTGCTAGCATCCATCTGCTTTGTCATTTCTATCACAACATTAAGCAAATTGTCTCTTTCGTCTTTTAGGGTACCGTAGGGTACCGTTATCATTATGTGCAGGGATCTCCACCAGCTGACAAGGCATAGACGATGGCCATCTTCCGCCCTTCCCCTTCTGCATAGACTGGAGCTTGGAGGTGGATCCAGTGGACACCAGCCGTCTTAGTCTTGTTTCCAACGTCTTCTTGCTTGTTGTTTCTCCTCCTGTTCAAGTGGGGAAGGGCTGCCAGCCTTATTTAGGTATTAAATTACTGCTGCCCTCATCGCTCTCCTTACTCTTTCCTTGCAGGTCACAGTCTTGGGAGCCCCAGGGTCAACTCCCAGGTCAGCCTGTCTAGACCCGCTGCTTTTTAGGCTCTTGGTTTTTTTTTTGGGACCTTGTGCGTGCAGAATAAGCTGGACAGAAGTGCTTCCTTGACTGTACAAAGCGTGAACGCCTATCCCTCCATGTTTGCAGGTGTTGGTAGACGGAGACTTGGGAACACCTGCAGGTTAGTTAAGGAAGCGCGGCTTGCTCTCTCGCTTTGTATGATGATTTGCTTAGCATTCAGCTTCTTTGTTCTGCTAGGAGCTTGATAGAAACGCACAAGGGAGGTCACTGAGAGAGGGTTGATGGAGAGTCTGCTGGAGCCTCTATTTTTTGACCGCCTCTTCTGAAGCTTTGCAGAGCTCTCAGTCGTGCCAGACATTTTTTTACCCAGACCAATTGCTCAGCTTTCATGCATTTGAATGTCTTCCACTTGCTCTGTGTGTATCAGTCTTTCAACGCGGTGCATACTATCCCGACGCAAGTGCTACTTACTTGTTCAGCCTTTCTCATTTGTGACACTCCGTACTGGTCTCCCTCTGAACATCTGGATCTACCTACAGACCTGTCCTTCTTCTTCACAATTTCTCATTGACATACATAGAACGATTTGCAAGCTTTTACGCCGTGTAGTGTGAGTTCTTTGTGAACAGAATTATGTTGTCTCTGTGCTTTGTTCTTCGGAATCCTCTCCGACCCCTGCTGACCGCCTCCTGTCCAGTCTGACCAGCCTAGCTGTGAAGCCCTCCTTCCTGCACTGTTTCCCTGGCAGAAGAAGCAATTCTTTGTACTTAATTGGCGGCACTAAACGTTGCTGTTGAGCGTATCCATTAGTGTTGTGCCTGTATATTTCTTTGCAGATAACATTCACTAACTTCCACGTACTGCAGTGATCGTAATTTTTCTCTAGCTAATCAACCAATCTTTTGAGCACATTTGAGCAGATTCGCACAGAAGTAACGATTTTAAATGCTCTAAAAAACTTTAGATTGCTTTAAGTAACCTAGTTTTACTTTATAATGAAGCTAGAATATAGTCACTTTGAATTCCACTAAGTCCTACTTTGGAGTCCACCCTGTTGGCTCCGTCGTTTCAGACGTGGCTGTCTCAACGTATTGCCATTGCCACCTTGTCTTTGTTGATCCGGCAAGGCACCGAATCAGACGTTGCTTCTCCGTTAGACTTCTGCGCCCTTGCTTTGACCTATCATGACAGTCACCGTCTGGCTGCCGTCTTCCATTGCATATGAGGGAGTCGCTCGTCAGTTGTCTGCGTTGGCCCGCTTGCCATCGTGGGATGGAAGGGAAGTCTTCCTCTTCCCGGACGCTCTTTGGGCTACATGGTCACACTTCCTCCCCAAAAATTCCTCTCTTGCCGTGCAGAGGTTACTACTGTCGCCTGGCACTCGTCTTTTTGAGAGAGAGCTCTCTATGCCACTTGAGGGGGTTCTCGGCTCACCTTTGGTCATTCTCACGGTGGCAGATGGCCCCTGGCAAGTCTTTTTGGTACCACATCTGTAGTTGTCTCGCAAGTTTATTCAAATTCAGAACCGATTCAGAATTCTGTTGGACTATGACACTAGTGAGCTCACAGTACTTGAGATGGGTACAGCTTTCACGGTTCTGCATAATTAAATTGTCAATCCATTTGCTTCATATTGGTTTATTTTCAGTTAGGTACTTATCGCCGATGTGATATTATAGTGGCTGTAGAGTAGAACCCACTCTTACTAGTCTCTCGGGTCCGAAGTCTCTACATTCGGTGATGGCTGGCGTGGCTCATCCATTCCAGTCGCGTGACTTCGATGCGGTGTTAGCGTCAATTCCAGCAGAGTTACGCTATCTCATCCCAGCTTTGCTCCAGCTTTGTCATAAAGTGCTAACGCAAGAGACCAAAAAGCGTTATTCATCTACAATCGCCGCCATCCAACGGGTACATGGCACTTTCCTTCTCCCCACGGATAGTTCCACTAAGGTTGCTCTCCTGTTTACATCGTTCATGGCAGGGAAACCCCACCCACCTCGAGCGTCTATTGAAAATCAACTCAGGTCAGCCATTGTCTGGTGGCATCGGGTTCACAACTTTGAACCCTCCCCGTTCAAAGACCCGTCACTCCATGATTTCTGGCAAAGGTTCCGCAAGTAGCTCGATTATACGGGAGTAAAAGGCAAACGGCCCATGTTCAAAACCGAATTTTTGTTGTTGCTTCGGTATTAGGCTGGGAAGTTATCCTTAGCAGCAGCATGGAGCTCTTTCGTGGCAGTGCTCCAGTTCTATGACGCCCGTCGTTTCAGTAACGTTCGTCCTTTACGTTGTTACGACATTGAGCTGGCCTTTTCCCTCCCTCAGGACAGCCTCGATGAAGCAAGCAGTCAAGAAAGACCTCCAAGAAGGTGCTACCGTCTCCACATAGTAAAACAAAAGAACGATCCGTACGGTCGTGGACAGTATGTCTATTTGCCGGAGGTGGGGAAGGACGGGGTCCCTATTACAGCAATCATTGACTACTATCTGTCACTTGCCCCTACACAAGGCACAGGCTCAGGGCAGTCTCCAGAGGGGTTCTTGCAACAGCTGGCAGACCGATCGACTGCTTGAAGGAGATACATGGCGAAGAGCGCTTAGTGACGCCATTCGAGCAGCTATCCCTAACGCCGACTTCTATGAGTTATCAAAGCATAACCTCAGAAAAGGGGGCTTTACCGAGCTGATGTCGTTGGATGGTATGCCCATGGAGGTCGCTATTAACATCCTAGGTCACACCAAGTCCGATGCCTTCCTGTGCTACGTGAGAAAGTCCTGGACTGCCTAGGTTGAAGCCTTATAAAGGATTTAGGTTGGTTGAAACAAGGGTTTTGGTACAATTTTACAAATTTTTCCTAATTCAAGCATATGATTATATGATGGTTCAACTTGGTCCTTCACGACTAGCCTTAATTATTTTAATGTATTTCATGGCTCCCGCGTTGTACGTTAGTATGGAACGGATTTGATACCTTCGTTTTTTGCGTATGTTTGGGGGTATATTACAGTCGTCTAAGGACCGCCAATAGGATAGAGATGTCAGCGATCGCTATACAGCAACGGAGCCTTGGGGAGAAACAGGGTCGAGTCGCTCTGGGCTACTCACGACTGTTTCAGCGGCTCGTGCGCCCAGTCTTCCATACGTAGGGCACCTCTATATAGCAGACTAACATCCTTTCTACGGTCCCTTCTTCTTTCTTTACCTCTTTCTCACAAAGTAGGTAAGGATAAACGACTGCCCGAGAATTATTACTCCTAGGCTATTAGCCTAGGTTAGCAATATACTCCTTCCTCGGAGACGAGGAAGTCTCCAGATACAACTAAACAGTGGTAACTGCTTAAGTCTGTGTAAAGAGTTTTTTTTGACAATATCTAGACAATATGAATTTAGATATAAACTGGGATATCTATCAATGTCACTGTTAATTTTTATAAAAATTTAATTAGCACTAAATCCATCTAATATTATGACTATGACTATGACGTGCCATTGTACGTTATCTATATCTAGAGCTAGCTGGATACTTCCAACGTTAGGCAGGGGCCGCAGGGAAAAGTTGTTATTTTCTAGAATACCAGTGACACCACGCTATACTGCCTTAATCAACACTTCAGATCTATCTGCAAAATAACTTTGAATGTTCTTCATAGACTTGTAGAATTATAGTGATTGTTGTTTTTCTGATTATTATAAGCATATCCTATCCTCGACAGCTTATCAATTATAAGCAGTAGCATATCTTATATTAAATTCTATACAATTCAGCTAATCCCGAAGTGTCTAGGCTACAGTCTAGCTAAGTATCTGTATCATCTTTTCTGAATTAACACACACTTGAACAACTTTTTTGTCTAAATGCAGCGGGAAGTGAATGCCAGTGATTCGTTTGTCAGTGTCACAGCAAAAGATCGCGATCGACCGCTTGCGTGTCGTGTCCGAAGTTGACTCCGAACCAACTTTGAGCTGACACTCGGTCCACTGCCTATACAATGGAAAGCCTTTTTCAAAGACGATTTGAACAGGGATTTATAAGAATTAATTCCCTTCGGATAAGCAAAGTGTACGCTTGAGAAAGTGATACGCAAGGCAGGAAGCAAAAACCCGTTGAAAGTCTTTCATCTGCTACTGTCCATGCATCCAACCTTCTATCATCTCCCTTAGTAACAGAACCCAAAGCTAGAAAAACGTCCTCACGCCCACATCCAATTCAGTCTCTCGTGTACGCCAACTTCCTCTCCCAATGATTCAAGAATTCAGCCCCATCATGGAGAAGCCCTCCCGAGCCCCCCTCATCCCCCCGCCACACCCATTGAGTAGGTACTGTCCCTCATTCTTCCCCTCTTGAATGGTGCACGTGCCTTTCCAGCAAGGCTGCATACATAAGAGACAGAAACCATTCGACCGACCTACGACTTTTGCAAACCATGGAAACGATAAGAAGCATCTGCTTCAATCACCCCCACGTCATTAAATGCCACGTCTGAAAGACTCATGCAAACAGACGGCCGGGTGGACAGACGCATATAGTGAGAGAAAGAGAGAGGGCGAGAGGAGGAAGAAGAAATTCTAAATGAGTCCGAGTTGTCTGACCATCATGCGGCTTGTCTCCTTCTCTCCGTTAAACATCCGTCTCGCGCTCTCCCCAAGCGTAAAGCCCTTTCTTTTCCCTCCTCTTTTTTTCTTTCATCAAGGAATCCAAGAGGATTGCGCAGGCGCCAATTGAATCAGAAAAATCACAAACGAAAAAACAGGAGGAGCACGAACACTCCACAGAGGCACATTTGTGCACTGTACACATATTCTATACAGACTGTCTATGAGGTTATGAACGTGTCGCGCGCACAAAGGCTCCCCTCAGCCATATAGGACTCCCTCCTTCTAGATTTCCATTCCTTCCTTTCGACCCCCCTCACCACTTTTCCCCATCTCTTTTCCGACCCACAATCTTCCCTTCTTCCTTCCGCCAACCAACTTAAATACGTGCAGCGTGTGTATGAGGGGAGAAGAAGAAAAGCAGGCTTCCTTTCGGGTTCACCCCGAGACGGAGCACCCCTGATGTCCCAACAAACTCTTCATTGGCAGGGGGGCCTGCACGGTCTACGATGGACTGCAGGAGAGAAAGCCGTCTCGCAGCTGCAGAAGCACCCTCGTCAACAGAAACGAGGCCGCGCATCACCCCGGATGAGAATGCTTTTGCCGGAACCAGGTTCTCTTCAGGCTCCACAACCGCAGCGAATGTGCGCAGGGGTGAATGAAGTCCTCCTGCCCCCGTAAGGACTCCAATCACAGACGCTTTCACAGGCCTTCCCCCCTTCGCCTTCTCCTCCTTCAAGATCCCTGGCGCCTTCTTCCCCCCCGAGGCATACGACACACTCACCCCTGTCACCTTCGCCCCAATCCCAGACACCCCCCCCTTTTTACTGCCAGAGAAAAGGGCCATCTCCTCAGGAGCGTCAGGGTCCAGTGGTTCTGCCTTCCGCACGGCCCTGTCGTGTCTCCTCTGGGTCTCTGCCGGGTCCTCCCTTTTCCAGGGGCCTGCAGATACAGAAGCGCGAAGAAATGCAGTTCTTACAAATCTTGCTCCACGCTTGTGCCTGCTGTCTGCCTCTCTTGGGAGAATAAGCAGGATTTACACCCAGCCAATGACAAAATTCAGGGAGACCACAAACGCCGTTCAGTCAAACACGGCCTCAAAAGACATCTGCACTCATTTCCTCCCTCACTCATCCCCCCCGTTGCCTCACCGGAGGAGGAGACAGGTCTCTTGGTCCCGTAGACACCCGCAGAGTGTTTCGTCGTGTAGTGTCCGTTTCCGTTCACGAACAGCACCTCGTCCTTCCCGGCCTGCCGAGAGGAGCGGCACCTCTCCACTGCCGCAACGATCGCATGCTGCAATGGAACATGCGGACGGCACACATACCGAATAAATGGCATGCATGAAAGGGAAGAAGAAAGGAATACAGCCCCTCCGGGCTGTAAAGGATCAGCCACACAGCCGCACACGTGCATTCAACCTGCTTGAACTTTTTCTGAATTTTTTGCGGGCCAAAATGGCGTCAAGGCACTCACCTAGAATATTCCATTTAAGGACACCGAAACACTCAACCAGACAGGAATCTCTCAATTACCTCCCTGTCAGATGAAATTGCAGTTTCCAGTTTGGACGAACCAGACAGCCCTGTGCAAGGCACTCACCCGCAGACCAATCAAGGCACTCACCCACCCAAGAAACAAGGCACTCACCCACCCAGAAAACAAGGCACCAAACAGGACACAGGCACTCACCATCGTATAGTTATTCCCCGGCCCACCATGGAAAGGCAGACCCCCCGTCAGAGAGAAGGGGACTCCCTTCCTGGGCAGACTGAGAAGGGCCTCTTCAGACAACCCCAGTGCCTCTGCACCCATTTCCACCGCCACAGGAAAGCAGGAGTAAAGGTCCATGCCCGTCAGAAGCTTGGCACCCCCTTTCTGGATATCCAATCCCGCTTGACGCATGCAGGCATCGAAGGCGAACCTCATGCCTGTGGACACCCAGGGTTCCTCCCTCTCGGTCACTGCCCAGTGGTCACAACAGTCCCCGCACCCATGCACATACACGAGTCTGTCGGCAGGCACACCCAGAGACAAAGCCCGATCCTCAGTGGTCAGAATCACAGAGGCAGCCTGGTCAACCTCGATTGTCGCACACAGGGCTGCACAGGTGTATCGCAAGCGGAAAAAAGAGTGGGGGGGTGAGAACATCTTCGGATGATTCATTGAAGTCCGGAAAGGATTGGGTTGTCTTGATGTGTTTGTATGAAGATGAAAGAAGAGCCCATGCGCTGTTCATGGAAAGAGGTGAGAGAGAATAACGACAACAGAAAAAAAAATTGACTTCCCAGACCCTCCCCCCATGCATCTTCCTGCTTCTTTATTTCATTTCATGAAGACTGCTTTCAGTTCCCTTCGAGAGAGAGTTGCAGTCCATTAAGTCACTTCGTTCATTCTCACAAACCCCCAAACCACCCCCCACCAACCAAACGACCCAATCCCTCCCAACCGATGTTGAATGCATCGGGGAATGCGTCAGTCGGGCAATACACACATGAAGCCAAAATGCCCACCCTGAATTCGCCTAACTGTTTTCTCAGCTGATAGCTTTCTGGAAACCTTCACCTTTGACTCGCACAATCTCACAGTCCTTCTGACTGACACTTGGTGTAGGGCCAAGAAATCCATCGGTTCCTTTCCGATGGGGTCACCAGCGCCTCCGCCGTTCTTCTGGCCTGTTTCCACGAGTGCCGTCTCTCTTCAGAGGAGACGGCCACCTCGTTCAGGTGGTCAAACAGACTGCCCATCAGAGAGAAGTGAGAAGAAGGCGAGCTACCCCTCTGAGCCCTACGTGCCGTCTCCAACACTGGATACATCGCGACAGGCAGGGAGAGCCCTGCCCTCTGCTCTGCCTCGAGAAACCCAGCCTTGTCTGTTCCGAAAAAGGTCTGGGGGATGTCTTTCGTCTTCTCCCCCTCCTCTCTCCACCGGTCTACCGCTTCTGTGTCCCCCCCCTTCAGAGCCCTCAAAAGGGATGCAATCGCCTCCACACCAGTCAACAGAACAACCCCTGCTCTCCCCTCCACAACTTCCTCTGCGAAGTGATTCACCAGAGCCTGCACGCAGAGGCGTTCACAGACGTTCCATGAGGAAACGGAATAAAACTCCGGACTGGCTAGGAAATGCGGATCACTTCAGACTCCATTCCTGTTGGTATTGTGCTTGTCAGCATCTCTTCCTCGCTGTGGTGTCTGTCGCTCACCTGGGGACTGTTCCCTCCGACATGTGTGGTGACGAGTGACTTCTTGTCTGTTGCCCTGCCCCCGAGTCTCTCCATCAAGGCTGCGGGCATGTTCGGGTATATGCGTTCGAAGGCCGGGCTCAGGCCTGCATCCAGAATCGTACCCACCACTCCCACAGTGTCAACCTCTTGGATGCTCAGCCCTGAGTCCGATAGGGCGGAGGCGGCAGAAGTGGCACAGAGAGAAAGCGGAGACACAATGCCGTCTCCTTTGTGAGTGTACCTGGAGCCACCCACCTGCAAGCATTCGACGAGGGAGAGAAGGTACCAAGAGTGAGGTTTGGAGACATGCTCAGGTTTGGGTACGAGAGGATTCTCAAACTCATGAGGATCGAAACTTTTTTGGACGAGCTCTTTGAGAGACGGGTTGTGAGGAGACGGGAAAATTTGAAGCCCTAAATTGATCCTTCGAGGAAAAAGGACAGAAAAAGCTAGCTTACCAGCACAGGAATGGGGGACATGATTTGGAGAATTGGATTTTACGTAAGGGCGGGGCTACTCGGTTCAGTCTATCCTCAACTAGAGACAGACCGTTGCAGCCAAAATTACAGCTACAAGTCGGACAGCTAGAACAGCCAGCTCACGGGTCTGCAAAAACGTACGCCTCTCTCTTCCTCTCACACTGAATTATCTTGTCCAGAGTCTTGGTCACAGAGCAATCCTGCGCGAAAGCGGTAGAGTGCTGTTCATTCTGGTTCACTCTCAAGTTGCCGATGGTATGAACGTGCACCGTCAGATTCAATACACACGTGGTATATGCATGCACGTGGTGGACGGCCGAAGCCATGCATGCATGCACCGGCGTGCCCACGGCCGCGGGGGTGGCGTCGCGGCTGCGCGTATACCGCGCTTTGCCGGGGCCCAGAAGGCCCATGCTTGCAGGATACGCGATGATTTGAATTCAGCACTGTTGTTTGAGATGGTTTGAGATGCAGAGAGGAGTTCACATAGAGTTCACTTATGCTTCACTCCAACTATATATGATGAAGAGGAGTGAACTCCTGCCAGGTTGTCACCGTCAGCTTTTTCCATCTTCCATTGGGTGCTTCTCTCAGTCTCTTCGCTTCCGTTTAGTCTGTTTCTTGTATAATGCAGCAAGAATTCGGAGACTTCCTCACAGGCATCGGTGAGTCAGTCAGTTCCTAAGCTCATCGGCTTCTCTCTCTCTCCCTCTGTGTATGTGTGTGTGTGTGTGTGTGTGTATGTGTGTGTGTGTGTGTGTGTGTGTGTGTGTGTATGTGTGAATTCTACAACTGTCAGTGTTGCAAGACCGAGTTTGATTCGAATGACTGGTCTCAATGGGCTTCCGATGGTGCTCGAATGCCTTTTCATTGGGACGTGCAAGGTTCTTCCAATTGGGTGCGGTGATTTGAAGCCGTCTTTCTTCCCTCCTGTACTGTCATTTCTTTCTTTTTGTCTTTCTTTTTTTCTGCCTTTCTTCCGTTTCTTTCTTTCTTTCTTTTTTTTTTTTTTTTTTTTTTTTTTTTTTTTTTTTTTTTTTTTTTTTTTTCTTTCTTTCTTTCTTTCTTTCTTTCTTTCTGTCTGGCAAGCCTCTGGTTCCCCTTTTTTGTGTAACTTCCTTTTCGTGTATCAAGGTGCATTGTTCTTTGCTCTTTTTCTCTTCCCTTCCTCTCTGCATTTGGTCACCTCTTACTCTCTCACTCGCTCATCCCTTTCTCTCCATTCATGCATGCCATCTGACTATCCATTTCTTCAGCTCTGCCCTCTCCCCTCCCCCCTCTTTGGCGGTTCATTCAGGGATGAGGCTTCCTTTCGCTGAGCTTCGCGCGCTCTTCCTGGAATTTGCGGGAGATCTGAGGGGGCGTGTGGATTTGAACTCGGCTGTGAGGGCGCGGTCTCCCGTGAGAACTTTGTGGCCCGTTTCGTGCCCACACGGCACCCGAGACAGCGTTCAGGAGAATTGCCCCCTGAGAAGGTGCTGAGGAGGCTTGAGGTGTCCTTGAATGAACTCGGGTGCCAGACGCAAATCGCAAAGTTTGACTTCTTCCGCTTCTTCCAGATTGGTCGGCGGGGAAGGGCAAGTCGGGGGGCATTGGATTTGTCTGTTCCTTTGGTCTTGTTTTCCTATTCGTGGAGTGAGAAAGGCATGACGTCGTCGCTCAGCCCAGGTTTCGACCGGCGCCTTTTCTCGTTCTTGGCTTGCTTTGGATCCGACCCTCTCTGCCTTAAATTGCCTTCATTCTTCCCCCCTCTCTCTCTGCCTGACTGTTCGCTCATCTGTTTGCTCAATCGACGCACTCTACAGAATCCTATGCGAGGTGAGGGACACGGAGTTAGTTTTTCTCCTCCAGATGGACGGGAGGGGCACACGGTAGGAGAATCTGACGATGATATGAACGTGAACAGCAACGGCGACTCTTCTTCCTCACACGGTCGGTTTGACAGCAAGGCACTTTGGGAGAAAGAAAGAAAGAAAGCAAGCAAGCAAGCAAGAAAGAAAGCAAGAAAGAAAGCAAGAAAACAAGAAAGAAAGAAAGCAAGAGAAAGAAAGAGAAAGAAAGCAAGAAAGAAAGAGAAAGAAAGAGAAAGAAAGAGAAAGAAAAAGAAAGAAAAAGAAAGAAAGAAAGAAAGAAAGAAAGAGAAGAACGAAAGAACGATGGAGCGAAGGAACGAAAAAAAGAACGGAGAAAGGAAAGAAGAAAGAAAGAACAATTTGTGGACGTTCCCTTGTCTTAAAGTTTTCATTCTGCCTTTTGTTCGTGAAAGAAATACAAAAAGGCATTTATTGAACTACGTCGATGCGCCCCTGCAGATGGCGAAGATGAGACAGACGGCTTTGTCCTTCTTCGTGCTGTGCTTGGAGTCCCCCCTGCCTGATTTATATACAGATGCTCAGCTCATGGATGCACAGTTAATGCCTTAATTTTTCCTGATGCAGAAGCACTGAAAGCTCCGGGTCCGGTCGTTGTTATCAAGGTGGAAGATGAGGAAGAGGATGACGAGGACGAGCAGGAGAGAGCCAGAGGACGTGGAGAGGAGAAACATTCTTCCACACACACCATGCAGGGAGAAGGCGACAAAGAGGAGCAGGAAGAGGAGGCCAGAGTAGAAGGCGAACGAGGGAGAGCAGATGGAAGGAATGCGGAGGACGAACGGAAAGGGCACACTGAGGAGAGTTTGTCTGGTGTCTCAGTGAGAGGGGGCCAGCCTGCAGCATCGCTAGGCTCCCTTCCGCTACCTGCTTCTGAAGATCCCCCTCCCCTTCCTGCTGAAGCCCCCCCTCCCCTTCCGCCTAGAGACCCCCCCAACCTCCCGTCATGTATAACCCCCCCAATTCCCCCTCCAGCTGCTCCCACCGCTCCCCAGCAGCAGAGCTCGAGTCACAGAAATCCAGCAGAGCAACCGGAAGCATCGCAGTGGAAGGCTGACGAAGCCACCAATGACGAGACACAGGAAGCTGGTTACACTCTCCTGATGTCTGCTCTAGACGACTTCCTGGGCCCACAGGAGGAAGAAGATTCTTCCAGTGAGGTCATTCCCGCACAAGGCCAGACTGCCGTCAATCACTCCGCAGCTCCAGGTGATGCGTCAATGCCCCTCTCTCAAGTTCCTCCTCCGGATTCCCTTCAAGGCACTCACCCGTCGCATTCCATTCAAGGCACTCACCCGTCGCACTCCCTTCAAGGCACTCACCCGTCGCATTCCCTTCAAGGCACTCACCCGTCGAATTACCTCGAAGGAAGTGTGCCGTTTATTGAGGGGCAGCGGGGGGATGTGCAAGGCCAAGGAGGGCAGATCACTGCTGTTGAGTTTCAAGGGACTGCTTTCACTCCTCAGATGGCGGGTTGGGATATGATTCAGCAGATCGTCTGGACCAAGAGACAGTCGCAGGGCATTGGGGAGTCGGGGTGGGTTCTAATCTGCATCCGGATGCAGTTGGCGGGGCGTCGTCTTCTTCACCCATGCAGCAACAACAAGGGTTACTCGGAAGTGGTTGGAGCGATTCATTATTCTTCTGGAGTGGTGGGTGCAGGACGGCGTTGGAGACCGGGGAGATGGTAGCGTTGGGCATTCCTGGAGTGTGGGATGTCCTTGCTGACGTGCAACTGTTTCCCAGTGGTTTGTAGGAGCCCCTGACAAGTGTGCCGCTCTCTGTGGAGGTGATCCTGACACCCCCACAGGAGTTGGCGGTGCGATGGGCTCAGAGGGCCCGCATCACTCTGGTCCTCGGAAGTGCGCGGTCAGGAAAGACACATACGGGTTTGACGATCGTGGAGCAGTGGGTGGCCAGTTCTCGAGATCGGAAGGTTCTTTTGGTCGCTCAGAGCGATGCGGCAGCAGACAGAAGGACCACAGAGCTGAGGAAGAGGGGTGTGGCTGCTTGCCGTGTTGGAGGCACGATCCGGGTGGTCAGTCGGAAAGAGCTAGTGGGTTTGGCTGCATGTGCTGTTGAGTGAGTGAGGTGGCCGTCTGGCTGAGTCGCTTCCAGATAGAAA